>JAQGAP010002012.1:0-16837 GCA_034697805.1 Orchesella bifasciata | reverse complement strand
TAATTTGCATATCGCACCATTTTAAGACAATTAAATTATGACACTTTTTCCTACACTCGCCGCTCCCATAATGTAGTCCGCCTGTCTCTGGAGAAGTTGCTAAAAACTGTTTAGGATCCCATTTCCAGCTCAAACTTGGTGGAAAATGGGTATCTAAAAGAGTGACATTGAGAATGGATGGGGAACTTTGGTAAAGATGTAAATAAGATTGTTTTGATGTTCCAAACTTGCTTCCATTAAGCCAACAAAGGATTACCGTTTTAGTTCTCTCACATCCAGTCACATCGCCCATAAAAAGCACAATTGGAAGGGGGAGATAACGAGTGGAAATGAGAGGGCCGGAGTAGAGTACTATAGCTGGAAGTTCCAGTTTCTCTAGTCTCGACCAATTTATTTTTTTTCCTACTGAAAAGGGAGCAGACCAACTCATGATAGGAGAAAGAAAAGCTCGAATATATAAAGTCTCACTAATAATGGTAATACATAGCCTGTTACTGCTAATTACCCTGATGATCATGACGATCATTTTGATACTTTTCCTCTCTCTCTCTTTCTCCTTAACTAACTTAAAACTCAAGTTTGCTTACTCAGAAGAGGAGAGTAAAAGTATACTCAAAAGAAAAAGGGTTGATGGTGGTGCCGACACTGACTCAAATTGGGTTTGTGTGAGTGAATGAATGAATTTCGAGCTCTTCTTCCCTTTCAAGAAATACTTAGAAGAACATAGAATGAGGAGCAGAGAAAAAACTAATCTTGTATCCTAAGCACATCCGGTTTTTCCTCAAAAAGCATTTAGAAATGTACACACGTATACCACCCTTGTCTTCTTCCAAGTTCATTTTTCCCTTTCCAAAAAGGCTTAAGAAAGGATATTGAAGCTGTGTTGATGGGCCATATGTCTATCCAGAAAAAAATAGTGAGATGAAATAATGGAGGACAGCAAATGAGAATAAGTGAAACTGAGCTCTGGATATGGTGGATGGCGATCATGGAATGAAATGGAAAACTTTTTCGTGCCATTTTCCACAGTCCATAGAACCAAAGTACTAAATTTTCAGAATGTGATGTGTGTGTGTGTGTCCGTATCCTCCCAATTTATACTTGTTCATCATATTCTTCAGAGCATTTTGGTAAATAGGATCCACGCGGAATGGGAACCAGAAAATGTTGCACTTTTTACTTTTCTTCACGAATGACTCAAGATTTTTTTGATGATGGGCAGCCCCAGCAGCCGTGAAAAACACTCAGATATTTATGCATATAGGAGGAAAAGAGGTAAACATGAAATTCAATAGGAAACGCAATGAGGCAGTTAGCATCCATCCGGTACGGTTGCAGATATATAAGGATGCGGATGGTAATGATAACGATGATGCAATGTGCATAAAAAGTCCATGAGGCATACCTTCATAGATACATCTTCTCATCTCCCCCGTGCATTTCGTTTAATATATGTAAGGAAAATGGGATTGCTCCTCCTTGATGGAATGGGGTATCTCTTGGGCAATTCTTAAATTCATGAATTCATGTAGATATATCCATGCGTAGCACATATGTGTGTGGCCTTAGGAAAGAGACTCGGCATTGGGAGTGTTGAAAAGAGTAGAAAACGTATCTCTCAAGTTTGCTTCTGCTTTTTTCCCTCTTTGCTGCAAGATAAAAACTCTTTTACTTCTAGTTCTCGTTCCACTATTAAAGGAGAGCGGAGGATTGAGGAAAAGAAATGGAAAAAATGTTGACCATGTTATTTCCCTTGGATATATATATATCCCACAATTTACGAACCACATTTGTCTTGATTAGCCATTTGTTGAACTGGAAGGGAGAAAGTGGAAGAAAGTAGAGCAATTGCTTAGCACATTAGGGTATATATGTGGGGCCGTGTACAAGTAAAATTTTTCTTGACTTTTCCCCCTTTCTTCGTCGACTCCGAAAAATGAAGTGAAGCTAATATGTGATATGATATGGTATGAACGTATGTCTTCTTCACGTATGAGTATGGCACAAGGATAATACTAAATAGTTCCAGAACCGGGCGTATTTCTTTTGTAAATGGTCTGAAAGTAAAATGAGATAATGGCCGGACTAAATGATGGCGTAGTTTGGAAAAGAAAAGGAAGGAATGTGAATTGCCTTTATTTCTTGCTTTGGTTTTGAGAAACAAAACGAAAACGTTTTAAACTGATGATCATGGGAAAATGAAAAATCTGGCTTATTAAGGCCAAATGAGCTCATATAGCTCATCCCAAGTTTCAACGTCAACACTTTTGAACTCATTCATGTTCACTCCCAGATATGAATTTCCAACTTTGATGTTTTTGAACATTTTTGAAATCTGGAGAAATTTAGGGTGAAAACTCTTCTCAAAGAGTTTTGAGTGACAGACTACAACAAAATATTATTTTAGAAAGCGATATGTCACGATATGGGATGTAGCTCACATGTATCTCAATTTCCCCAAGTCTCTTGGGACTGTTACTGCATTTTTGATGGTTGTGTGACTTGATTGCATTCAAGTCACAAAACCAGTATAGGGGAAGCCAATAGTACATAATGCAGTAAGACGTTCCATGTCATATCCACTGAAACGGAAACAAAGAAAATGCCGAGTCGATTTATTCATTGGCAAGCGGAAGGGTGAAATTTTCTAAAGTGTACACAAGGGGCACGGAAAACTGACGAGATTGTATTATCAATGATCTGCATTCACTTGTTTCTCTGCGAATGGACGTGATTTGAAATCATGGGCAATCAGGGAAAACATCCTTTCCTATTTAGCTCATGACTTTTCTAAAATCTTAAAACTGCCTATATAACCTTGTATATTGCTCTGCAATAAATTGCATTTTTGTAGCCTTTCTTTTCCCTTGAATCATCGATATCTTGATAAATTTTAAAAAATTCGTTCGCATATTCCAATCTGCGTTTCTTCGCTATTCACCACTCATTAGTGAAACCTTCTTAAAAAGTCAAAATATAATACGAAAATCGTCTCACAAACTAATCAAATGTTTGAAATGAACAGAATTCTCATGAACCAACCAATCAATAAAGTTTTCCTGATTTTAATCTTCTTATGAATTCGAGGAAAGTCACTTTCTATTTCACGTTTACTAATCCTATGTTTCGAATCACTTTTGTTCAAACTTGTTCTTTACGACAAAGATTTATTCGTATTGTAGATACATGTCATATGTACTGTAACTAAATGTAATAAAATATTCAAAACAGCATTTCATTCCAATCTGACTTGATGTTTCATTGATCACATTGTAACCCTTCATGTCTCTCTAGAACTTAAACCTTTCACAATAAATCATGTCTGTAAACTTAACTGAATTCTCTTGATATCCATATCCATCATGATATGGTTGACAAACTTGAACTGCTCAAAGCAGGAGAAAGCAGCAAACAAACATTATATTCGCATCACATCACATCATATTATTGCTCTACAGCGTAATTACATCATATTCAACTTCCACTCAAGTCAAAAACTGTAATGCTGAGGTATATCGATCACTATCATACTAGAAAATCCACTTTCAGCTTTTCTTTTACAAATAATAAATGCGTACTTATACAAACAATCTGACAAGGTTTAGATTTCAGTCAGTCAACTCGGAACATATTTATTATTTCCCTTTCTTGCTTATTCGATTCGACCGACCCCATCCCTTTTCATATGTACTTGTACCTTGTAGTAGTAGTAGGCTTCTGCCACGCCACTTTTCCTGATCTGATCTCATTCTAGTTGTGCCTTTGTATGTACTAAAAGGAAAATGCGTTCTAACGGCTGAATAAATGTCATAATGATCATTCGAGAACATGTACCATTCGAATCTGATTGAAGTAACTTCTCATTTTTGTAGCCAAACACCAACTTCCGGTTTATTTGCCTTTGTTTTGTAATAATGTGGAGAACAATGACTCGTTCATGATTTGATGATGTATTTGTTCAGCAAAGTGTCGTGCTGAAGTGAGCTTGCCAAACGTACATTAAAACTTAATTTTGCTCTTTTCTTTTTTCTATTGACACAGGGAGCAGCCAATATTTACTTGCAAAGCCCATGTATTTCACATCGATCCAATGACCAAAAGGTCGTGGGTATCTGCGAGCTCTACTGCCGTCCCAGTCTCATTCTTTTACGACTCCTCGCGGGCTCTCTACCGCATTATCAGCGTGGAAGGAACCAAGGTGAGTGTGAAAGTAAAAAAAAAGAAAACTTTTTCTCCTCTTAAACTGCTTTTTCCTAGTAGTACTAAATGATATTACAATATTACCTTTAATTGCATTAATTCTCGAAAAAACCAAATATAGCCAATAGAAGAGCTAGTCTCTATAACAGATACTTGTAGTGGAGGAGAAAGCAAAAACGAAACGAAATTAGTAAGCACAGCATGCCCTCCTTCCACCTCACAGCTTTCGCCAGACACGTGCTTATAGGAACCAGAAGTAGACAAAGCAAGGGAAAATATTCTTGCTGAGTAGTAAATTCGTTTTTAGGGATATTTCTTTCTCCGAGGAAAAAATAAAAGCTTTTGTCTTTCCTATATTATGTGATGATGGGGATCATCATACTAAGAACGGCTTATGCTCTTATATATATTATACTGCTCTGTCTGCAGTCCCACATTGGCCATTTTACAAGTTCTTTCTTTCGTATGAATTTGTCTTGATGCGAAATGTAACTCGATGAAAGAGGAAAGGGGAATACGTATTATGCGAGAAAACTGGATGGAAACTTTTCCCCTTTCTTTTTGTCTCTTTCATTTCCTCGGGACCTGTTTCACCACCACCGCACACACACAACACAAAACATAAATACATTCGTACTACCACGGCTTGGGGGAGAGAACAACAAAATGTTGCAAAGTCAGACAAGAAACACACTTTTCTCTTCGGTTTGACTACTGTCCACATCCTCTGAAATATGTTGGGAGCAACACAAGCAGAAAAAAAGTGCCATGGGGCCTTTCTCTCTCTCCTTCTCTCTATCTTTTTTTTTATCGTTTTGCTTTCTTCATTTTCATTCTGTTGCTTCAATAACCAGTTTTGGTTAAGTATTGTAGACCAATACGAAGCTATACCTACGTGGATAAAATAGGGTGTTGCGAGGTATCCAATCCACCGTATACGCCTTTAAGAAGGAAATATAGAAGAGATTTTTCTTGCTAAAAATGTGAAGGGATATGAGCAAGGGAGTCACTTGGGACGAAGAAAGAGAAAAAAGAAAACAGCAACAATATGAAGCTCAAAGTTGTGAAAAAAGTAGCTTTTTCTTTCTTTATTCAGAACTTCGCTTCGTCTTTCGTCGTCCCACTTTTATTCCCCTTTTCCCGTCATTCCTTTTTTTCCTCCTCCGTGGTGATGTGAATGGAATTCGTAAAAAAGGGTTGGCAAATGATCTACTTATCTGAGTCCCAACGTACATTTTATGCTGTGCTCCACATGGGCGGAAGTGAAAGGATAGATGAAGTGAGAAAAATGTGGGATGAGCGTTATGATGATGATGTACGTACTAGTATGTAGCTCACGTTATGATGCTCATCATATCATCATCACATATCACAGCATAAAGTCATAATTTTAATGTCTCCTTCTACATGTATGTATGTGTATCTACCAACCAGTGCGATCAAAAGTATAAGATGACATCCGACGTGAGATAATAACGTAACCAGTCGCCAGTACCCACAGGTAGCTGGAATTTAATCGTCAAACCTACTGTATCTTTTATACATACTGTACATTCGGTTGAATAGTATACTATCTCACTGCAAACTTTGCATTTCTAGAATTGAATATTACATGTCAGCAAGTGTCAAGAAAATCTGTCAAGAAAATCTGATTATATAAAACGAAAAATGGGAATTCTAGACCTATGATCTATTTGTAGAAGACTATTCATGAAACACATTTTTGTGTTTAATGTTTAGGATAATAATTTACAAATTAAATAAGTGCACTTATAGCAATTTTATAATAGTATGAACGTCACAGCAGCTTTAATTCCTCAGTTTACATATAAAATCATACACAGGTTAAGCAATATTACAACCCAATCTTATACACTCCAAAACCTTATATGCCTATAACCGAATCGGTTGACTACCAACACTTCTACGTATATATATCTATCAACTATCAAATGAAATCATTACAGGTACTAAAGCAATCCAACTAATTGTTTTTCAAGTTGGTTTGTTTAAGTGAACTTGGCATACTAAATAGTAATTTCAAATACCTATATATGACTAATTAGCTTGCCCAATTTTCGGGCGTATTTACACATAAGCGAGAAGGGGCTAAACTATATTATTATTTAACTTTGTAACTAGCAGCTAATATTTGTTAGTAAACTTGCATTACTTAAGTTCGAAAATACGGCTTCGAGTTATTTTGACGTTGCTTTCTTTTGTGCCCAATCAAAATCGTAATCATACTGACACCCCTGAGCAATGAACGCAACCCGGAACATGCGACGCAAAAACATGTAATCAGGAACTTCATCAAACCGCAAGTTCTGGCAATGTTTGATATACGTTACGAATTCGGTAAGAAGGTCCTTGCACAATGATTCGATGGGCGTGGACAACTTGGCTTCCTTAATTCTATCATACTTCTGCTTCTTGGTTCCTGCACGCAGACCCTGCCATGGTAAGGACCCTTTCAGGAAATAGACCAAGACATATCCTATGGACTCGAGGTCATCACGCCGACTCTGTTCTATTCCCAAATGAGCATTACGAGATGCATAACGGGCTGTGCCAGTCAGGGTTTTGTCCTCCCTATAGGGAATGTGACTACGTGTTCTAGGATCACGGAATTTTTTAGCCAGGCCGAAATCGATGAGATACACCTGTTAAAAAATAACATTAGCATAAATGATTATATTCATAATTCCTCTAAAAACTTGAGTAGCACAATTAACTAAGCATTACAATGGCATGACTTCTTACTTTGGTCGCAAATCTTCCAATGCCCATAAGGAAATTATCAGGCTTGATGTCCCGGTGCACAAAATTTTTAGTATGAATATACTCGACACGGGCTAACATTTGGTCAGCCAACATGAGTACAGTTTTAACCGTGAACTGCCGACCACATAAGTTGAAAAGTTCTTCCAAGGAGGATCCCAGCAGGTCCATCACAAGTGCCCGATGCTCATCTACCTCTCCATACCACTTGATCCGTGGTATTCCAATCCCTCCCTGAAACATCTTGTACAACTTGCTCTCATACTCGAGTTGGGGGTAGCGTGCTCTTACCGACTCTATCTTCACCGCTACTTCTTCCCCAGAGGCGATAACGACTCCCAGGTAGATTTCTCCAAAGGATCCAGCACCAAGTCTTCGAACAAGTCGGAACTTTCCAGCAATAATAGTTCGTAACAGTCTGTTAGAGACACTGACATTCCCATGTTCCAGAGACATTGTTGATTGTGACGTACGTCAAGTCAACAACCCTGAAAATGTACAAATAACATAATCAGTTATTGAAACCTCCACGCACGCCAACAATAAACACACCACAAATTGACAGATCCATATGAATAACTAGCAAAATGTTTGGATTACTTTTTGGTGGCTTCCAAAGTCCAACAAAATGGTCCAATAAATATGTTGAAATTGGTGTCTTGGAACTAATTGGCCAGGAAGACGACTAATTTGGAATTGCAACAATCAAAAGGGAGCTGCAGCTGATAAATGAGCAGTGAGCCTCTCTTAAAAACATTTTAAAGCCACCTCATCTTCAGAATTTGAGAAATAGAATAGTGGATGTTGATGTTGATAGGTATGAGACGAAAAGATTTTGACAGTGTATCTGCATCATAATAACTTGAGCGCGATCGAAAATATTTTGGGTATGCATTTGCAAAGAAATTATGCAAAATATGAAAGTTCACCTCGACTCTAACCTGAAAAATAGCCTTTTCTTCTTTCGCATGGGAGGTCTACTTATGCTTGCATTTGTGCTGCTCCTCTCGTCCTCTCCTACTTTTACATACACAATATCTTTTCTAAAAGGGCACAGCTTTCGGATAAGTTGATAAGAAAAAGAAGAAATGGAAATGAGTGGCATAGACAAATTAATGCAAGCTCGAGTCATGTCATGTTCTTCCATGTTTCATTTCTGCTGATAACATTTCGGCATCGGGTGATTTTATTTGATTAGTCTATTCAAATGCACCCTAAATACATTTTTGTACCTCTCTTGAATTATGAATGCTGAATTTAGGTGAACTGTTTTTCTTCCTTTTTGCTTTACGATGTTGGGATTATGGAAGTAAAGGTGTAACGTTCTATTGCATAGAAAAATGCGTAAAAAAATAAAACTCGCAGTGGACAGTTTTGTATTTGTATACTATTCAAACGTCCTCGTCTGTCGTCTCCTAGCTCATGATTAAAATCTCCTTTTATCTCATTTTATGCAAATCTCACATTTTTGTGTCATCCAGCTTGTACTTTGCTTTTCATGCGGTGAATTCCCGAATATGAATATTATGCCTTTTTCCTTGTAATGTACCTTCAATACTCAGATATATTTTAATGTATGAACAGGGTTCCATTACGCTTATCGTAAGGTGTAAGTACATTCCTAATTCTTGTTTAGATGCAGACTAGGAAAAATGTGTCCTATTCGTTCTGATCAACATAAAGTTTGCCAAACCACTCTATAAACTAGATCCTACACTTCGTATCGTCAATCTTCCTTAATGTGCATTATGTAGTAATCCACTAACTCAAAAAATTCATAACTAATATAAAATATTCATTAAAAGTTCACCGTTTGGCATAAATGTTGAATGCGAAAAACGATATTATGATTAAAGAAAGACACAGTACAAAAGTACAGTACAGAAGAAAGATACATGAATCATGAGCTTCTTTTTTTATAGATACTTCCTGGAACATATAAAAGGGATACAATAAGTACAATTAGATACAGTTCTTTCTCATTTAATACAGGTAATTAATAGAAATGTTAAGGGGTTAGGTTAATGCCGCATTGGCACTCTCTGCAGCTGTGCCACTTCCAGCCCGTTGTTGAGATACACTTCCTCCAGAGCTGACGGTAGCAGCCGCTTGAGCAGCCTGTTGTTTGAGCAGTGTCCAGTCAAACGAGTAATCATAGTTGTATGCCAGAGTTCGAAACAGGATACGGAAGAGTTGCCGTAAATAAATGTAATCGGGAACTTCTTCAAATCGCAAACCACGGCAGTAGCTCAGATACATTGAGAATTCTGCAGGATATCCTTTGCAGAGAATTTCAACGGGTGTGCTCATTTTCTTCTCGCTGATTTTCTCGTACTTTTGCTTCTTTGTTGCTGCTTTAAGACCTTGCCATGGAAGAATGCCCCGTAATAAGTACATCAGAACATATCCCAACGACTCCATATCGTCCCGTCGACTTTGCTCGATCCCAATATGGGCGTTGATTGATGCGTAACGAGCGGTTCCCGTCAGATTCTTATCTTCCCTGTACGGAATGTGGTGGCGAGTTCGGGAATCCCGGTACTTCTTGGCAAGTCCAAAATCAATCAAGTATAACTGAAAACCAAGAAACAATATTTTAACTTTCACGTTACACCTCTAATTCAATGCCGGATGGAGTTGTGAATATGTAGCGTTATTCTATGCTATTACCTTATTGCAATGGCGTCCAATACCCATCAGGAAATTATCAGGTTTAATGTCTCGATGAATGAAGCTCTTCGTATGCACAAACTCAACACGCCCAATCATCTGGTCAGCAAGCATGAGGACTGTCTTGATGGTGAATTTTCTCGAACAAAAGTTAAACAAATCCTCAATCGAAGGACCAAGCAAATCCATTACGATCACGTTGTAGTCGCGTTCAGTTCCATACCAGCGGATGTGTGGAATTCCTATCCCACCTTGGAGGATCTTGTACAACTTGCTCTCATACAGAAGTTGAGGATGACGGGATGCGGAGGATTCCAACTTCACAGCAACTTCTTCGCCGTTGGTCACATTGATTCCGAGATATATGTCACCAAAGGAGCCCGATCCAATCTTCCGCACAAGTCGGTATCTGCCTCCAACGATGAATTCATTTTTTGCAGAACTCTGCTTCAATGACCCAATTCCAGCTTCAACAGGCATCTTGAGATTGTGTCACCGTTGACTTTTCAACACCTAAGCTGATTCTCTGTCACTGTCCAATAAATTAATCATTAATAATTAGTTACGGTATGATCAATACAACATCACAACAATATCGTCATCTGTCTTTACCCGTGGCCTTCCTCAAATCCAAAAACAAATACAAAATACTACTTTACGATGACTATTGACACAGATAAAAACATATCTGGTCTAGTAATTCATTCTCCGTTCAGGTTATGCACCTGTCATATTAAAATTTTGACAAACAATGCACAACTCAACAATTGACAATACCTTCAGATTTTACAGTCCTCCTTCCTTGTTGTTTACAATCAAAAAACCAAAATGCAAATAATATTGTTACCCTTAACATTCCGTTAACATCACCTGTTTTAACTTCGGTTCCCACGAACGACCGACTACGACCACCCAGATTGAATTATCCGATGACTGTAAAATGACCAATTTTTGTCCACACCACACCTTCGTCCAACTGTCAAAATGCACCAGAAACGCCAAACACCGACTAAAACGGGAGCCAAACACCAACTCGAGATTGAGTCTGTTTGTTTGTTTGTTCACATCAAAGAACACAATTCCGCGGAATTTTTAGTACACAACTGTTTACTCCAACAACAAGTTATCAGGGCAACTTACACTGATCAATCAAGGGAAAGAGAGGTCAGATTTAGATGCCAGGTCAATCACCGACTATTTAGCGTTGGCCAACAGGAAATCAAAATCGCGTCAAAAATTGTTGATTGCTATTGCTCTCTGCCATTCTTCAATCATTTTAAAGACATTTTCCATTTTGTTGTACACAAATAGCATGTTCAGTTCCATATCATATATCATCGTATGCAACTTTCACTTGAAGATCCAGTTTTATGAGAATACCAGGCATCTTTCTTTGGAAAGCGAATCTGCATTACATTTCCATTCTTTGCACTAAAATTCTTTGGCGCTTTGTGTCAGAGGAAGCGATAAGCTCTTCGGCTTCGGGCTGAGTTTTAGCTTCCAGCTCAGTACTTCCGTTGACTTTACGGAGATTACTAGAGGGTATTACATAACATAACCACATTTGGGTTCGTACCCAAGTGTGTTCGGAGAAGACAAAATTGTGGAACGCTTTTCTCATGTGATTCTTTTCCACTTGAGTTAATTCAGGAAGGATTTTCCAGAAGAAAAGGATGAGAAATTTATTATTCTGAAAAATTTCATCACAGGTAGGTAGCTATAAGCCAAGGTGAAAGTGGGGAAGAAATGTGCATTCATGCATCAAGATGGATAGATTTATTACCTTATTTTTTGGTGGGCTACAAGATGCTTATGAAAATTCGGTGCTTGTTGGTTTACCCATTCCAGTAAAAGTTAAATTGGCTTGAGGTGAAGTTTAGTTTTGTAGAGGGTGGCCTCTGGAGCAAATAAATCATATCGATAACCTGAAGCATTTTAACCTTTTGGGGCAAAGTGAAATCATTCATTATGTTTGTGATATTTTCAGGCTATTCCTTAAGCTATTAGACGATTTGTCAAATTTCAGATTGAAAACAATCAAAATACCATAGTCAAGTCAGTATATCAGTATTTGCATTAGGAATGTTGCAGCGAGAGGCTCCAACGCGTATATTTCTGTACACGATTTGGTTATGAATGAATGTGATACATATGAATCCCTTCTCATAAAAACTGACTATAACTTTCACCCTATAGGTTTTTTTTCTCTATATCTGGCTTCTTGGAAGTAGAAAGTTAAATAACGGAACAGGACAATTTTCAAGAAAAGGGCTCTTTGCTCCGTAATTTTTACACAAATTTGAAAACTGTTCTTCTCAATCATGCTTCACCGCCACCACTATAACCACTTGGACCAATTTCAGCTAATGCGTAATTTCCTGAGCCTCCACTTTTCACATCCCATCCATTACCCCATCATCCATTTTTCCAATTTCCTTAAGCGAACAAACAACCAAAGAAAAGGGAATAAAAGGCCTAGTCACAGTAGTGGAAAGATGTGCCAAGTGTATGAAATGGAAAGGAGAGTATTAAAAAGTGGCATTTTGACATCCATTGTAATTCGGACTCATACCCAACCCAGGGTTATTCATATTCTTTCCACAGAACACAGTTAGACAGAAACAAAGAATACGAAGACGAACACTCAGCTGAATATTTGAAAGACAACGGAACGGATACAATGCCAAAGTGACAGTGACAATACTGCATTCTTTCTTATTGCATAGCAGTGGAGAAGATCACCAGCCAAAAAAGGGAAAGGCCAACCAAAGAAGAAAAAAATGTCTTACTCTCAGTTCCACTGCAATTCATCCATCCAAACCATCAAAATGGATAGAGTAGTACTTCATTCCAGGATGCCAGACTGGATATATAATATATAGAAAAATGCGCAACAGAGATGGGAGCAAGAGAAAAATCCAATAAAACGGATGGCAATATAAACCACCACATGATATATAAAACTATCACATCACATAATATCCGAGAACCCGAAAGTGGATCATGGAATTACTAGGGAAAAAAGAGGAGAAGCTATAAATGTTACAAGCCCTGACCTGGCCTGCTCCTCAGAAAAACTGGCTTTATAC
The DNA here is from genome assembly GCA_034697805.1 of Orchesella bifasciata. NCBI lineage: Eukaryota > Metazoa > Arthropoda > Collembola > Entomobryomorpha > Orchesellidae > Orchesella > Orchesella bifasciata. The sequence continues at coordinate 4,097 of JAQGAP010002012.1, read as the reverse complement.
TTTACTTCCTCTCTGGCTTTTGTCCTAATCACGCGTCACTGCATAACACAGGAGATCCTCTCTCTCTCTCATGGTGGATGTGGATGGATTTACGCGAGTTTTACTGCAAAAAGACAAGAATAATTTTTCACACTCCTCCACTCTCAACTCTATATATCATTGCCAAGAAAGTATTAATAATATAGAGAAAAACACAGGAGAAACGATGAGGATCATGAGGGTGATGATGATGATCGTGATGATGATAAAAACGGGAGCAATGTCATTTTCACCGGATTAAGTGCATTACACACAGCATGCCTGTCACTTTTTCCAGCTTTCTCTTTTGGATTCTTATCTAAGTAGATATATATAAAAACTTACACATATAAGATTGGATTGGAAGGCTACACCATGCCGCTACTCATGCTACTCACCCCATTCATATTAGAGAACTCACTAGGACACCATCAAAGGGGAAAACGGAAGAGATCCCTATAATCTATACGTGTCAACATCATATGGATGGTGGACAATGATACTCGTTCCTGTTATTTCAGGAAGGGGGTCTCAGGTGTGGAATCCCGTAAGAATTCCAAAACTTATGACAGCAGCAGGAACTGAAGGACAGAGTAAGAGGACAGGCAAACTTATTGCCTATATACTATACAACCAGCTTTCCTTTCTACTGCGGCGGATAGCATAGTATAGATATATATGTACATATTTCTTTTACTCTCAATTTTTCTCTTTATATCTGATTCAAATATCGGAATAGGAATAACAAAGTGCCACCACCGCTGTGATCTTTCATGCCACATGGAGCACACATGCCATAATACACTGCAGATCCAGCACAAAAAAATGCGGAACCACAACTTTTTCCGTTGATGCCATGCCGCATGTTATAACTGTGGACAAGATGACGTTTTCCTTTTGAAGGCCTTATTCCTTTTCTATGTGGAGAAAGTGGCCCTTCTCTTTCTCTCTTCAAATTCTTGTATTCTAGTTACAACACGAGCCCAAAATAATAAACTTTTTTTTATGGAAGGTTAACATCTGTTCTTTTTTCTCTGCTTGTTTTTTACAACCCCTGCGGCTTGTGTAAAAGGCTGTTTAAGTCAACAACATCATTTTTTCTGCATCGTCCGACGGAGAATGAAAGAAAAGGAAGCCCTGCATAAGAATTACGAGGTTGAAGTTGGAATGGAATTTCGAGTCAGTATGTTGTGAAAGATAGGGAGAAAGTGCGAGTACGAGAAAAAAGTCATTAAAGTTTAGATATGTTCTTTCTCTCGTTTTGCAAAAAAAAAATGTGTATAAAAAATATGCAGTTGGTTCAGTTTGGAATCACTCTTGGTTTTTGTGGGACTGTCGACTGCTGTCCTTCTTTTTTTCTTAGACTTGCAAAAAATAGTAAAATCTCTTTACATGAAAAATACAAAAAAATAAGATGGATGACATGATAAGTCGCATTTAATCAAAATTTTGTGAAACAAAAAGGAAATCAGTTCCCTCTTCAAAGAATAACTAGAACATCCGCTTTCTCCCAGAAACTTGTGTCTTTCTTCTCCTGGGGATGGGAAAGGAACAAAGAAAACTGCATCTTGTTGTTTTCTGTGGCTGTGCCATTTGCTGTAGATGGAAAATAAATAGAAAGCTAGATGGGCTACAGAGATAAACATGGAAAGAAAAGGGAGAATACTGCTACTACTACTACTGTTTTTCTTTCATTTCAGCTTCGTATATCCCCAGCATACAAAAGCATCATGGGCACGTCACATCAAACCCAGATGCAGGGCATCTGGCTCCTTTCCCAAATCTTTGTTGTTCCCTTTCTTTCCGATTGTATCATAAGAACTCCAATTTACTTTCACTCACTACTACCATTTCGTGTGTAATCTAAAGATACAGCAACAGGGCCACTGGCCACTCTCACGGTAAAACAGGGCAAGGCCAAACAGTTGTAGTTGTGGAGTCGTGTATAAACAAAAAGAAGACTATCTGCAGATAATGTCTTTGTGTTTGGTTCCGGTTCTTAATACGCTTCCCATTTTGTTTTCAGTTGCCCCAAAGAGATACACAGACAATGTGTTTGCTTCCCATTGTTTTACATTGTATGATAAAAATAACAGAAACTCAGATTACGCTCATGACGGTTAAATAAGAGAGGGTTAAGAGCAACTAGTAAAAGTAAATGATTTCATGGAAAAGTTTAAAAAAAGTTAAATTGCGCTTTAGTACAATACAGCACCACGGAATAACACTGAACTAAAGCAATCGAGGTCGGTGTTTCGGTCACTCGTATAGCATTTCAATTGATAACTTTTTTCTATTTTGTATTGTCCACAGGCCGTGATCAATAGTACACTGACACCAGGGATGAATTTCACGAAAACTTCCCAAAAGTTTGGACAATGGTCAGATGTCCGAGCCAATACGGTCTATGGACTTGGATTCCCTTCCGAAGCAGAATTGAATAAGGTAAGTGTGCAGCAGTGCGTGTGCGTACCCATCATTTATAGCATAAAAAGGAAATAGAGTAGTAAAGCGTTTGCAAAACCTGGGAACAAGAAACTGTGAGTTATTAGGTATACTTTGTAGAAAATGATTTTGTAAATCCCAAATGACATCATATTGTATTATGCATGAATGAACTTGAGAGAGTCTTTCCTTCCTTCTTTTCTTTGGTTCTTTGCAAACAACAATTCAAATCCATAAATGTATACACCTTGTTCAATGTACAATACAACGCATAGTTTTTCATATAAATAACATGCTTATTTCTGCCGAGATAACAGAATAAATAAAAGAAGTTAAAGCTCCATATATTTTTTAGTTTATTTCACATAAAACTACGGAAAAAAAACGCTGTTGTACATGGTCTGAACGTGTTGGTCTAGTACTGCATTTTACTTTCTCCCTATTCCTTTCACAATCAAAACGTTGACGAAACAATGTTTTGTTTGTTTATACTGGCTTCAGAACGCTGTCGTCGGAATAATGACGATGTGGTCGTTTGCTAATGATGGTTGCGGTTTTTGGTCTCGCTATCTTTCTGTCGTTTGCATTTGATGCATCTATCCTCCTTATCTCTGTAGTTGGCATTACCATCCATGATGATGATGATAATGATGAGAAGCATGTCAATTGCCAAAAACCGGAAGCCTTCACCTACGGGTGTATATGGGAGCTACCGCGACTATAATATTATGTAGTATTATATATGTATACCCCATGTCGTCCTCGATGATGACAATGATGATAAAGTGACAAGTGAAAGTAGCTTGACACAAAACTTGAATAGGCACTTTTGGTTTTACCAGTGACAAGCCTATTTTGCATGTCTGATCCATTTGTTGATATACCGTGTATACCAAACATCATGGTTGGCGTTGGCATGCATGTGGGGATGGCACACATTCCGGAAAACGGCCGTCCGTTTTTTAGTTTGTTAAAGCTTACCCTAAATACATTTTTCCCGAGGGATTACTCTGTACTGTACACTGTACTGGTCTGGTCCGAGCCTGAGGAGAAAACAAAACTGTTTCCCCATTTGAAACCACGACCACCATGTCCATTATCATTATTCATAGTTCCACATGACGGAATGCATTTGCCTTTGTTTGAATTTAAAAAAACAGTTGGAAAAACTCTAATGCGGTTAGTCTAAACTCTACGGACGGATGGTCAATCCGTTTGCGGTTCTTTTGGGGAGTGAGAATGGCTCCTGCAGTGAATCTACACGTTGACCGATGGGAACTTCCTTTTCACTTTCGCTTGAAACACTTTCCATTTCCTGTTTTTGCATTGCAAAGTGAAGTGAAATGCTTGTTCCCGTTATATACAAGTAGTAGATAATACTGTGTGTATGGAAGGTACATTTTTGTGGTTATACTGGTTTTGCTGTATAAACAAATGATGCGAAAATTTTCACTTGGGATCGCATCACATCACGTCAACTCACAAAAAATGCAATGGGGAGAGAAAAGAGGAGCGGATGGATGGATGGCTGCTTTAAAGAGCCACTCTTCTGTGAGTCCAAATCTAATAGGATTGGACAGCGAGTCTCACACAATATATATTTTTTGCTGGAATGCCGTGACTCCTTTTTTTTT
>JAQGAP010002011.1:0-16844 GCA_034697805.1 Orchesella bifasciata | reverse complement strand
ACTCAAGTAAATGAAGAATCTATAGTTTGGGTAGATAATCTAAAATCAAAATTGTTCATATTACATATTAATTTTATTCTCATTAATTTCTTTCTGCGTTACTTTCACCTGTCCTACAACTTAAAGTTGTACTTAATGGTGCAAACTTCATTTCGCCTATTCTACTGTTATTTATTTAAATACTTTAGAAGACATACACATCACCAGTACGTGTACTTAGCTACAATCTTACTCAAATGTGGATTTAAACCAATTATTTATCCTCTAACGCCAAATATCTATAGCGCCTAACATATTATTGCAATTTGCAACACCCCTCAAGCAAAAGCAGCAATTTAGCTAAATTATTTGAGACTTGAGACAAAACCCCAAGTGGTAGAAGTATGTTTTAGTTAAGGAGCTGACATAAAAGAGGTACAACAACGTACTTTCCTTCTCATTGATACAAGATTTAGAAACAAGACCAACATGATAACTTGGCTTAACGAACATATATGAGGAAATACCAACGTGACTTTGTTTCTTTGCCACAAAGCGTCGCTCTAACTAGTACTCCTCGTACTGCATGATTTCTGTAGTGTGCCAAACGAAATAAAAGTTTCATGTCAAAAATTGCAATTATTTATCTTTTAACATATTCTACAGAGCACAGTGTACCCATAATTAAGCCCAAAACAAGTCATCAACATCACATTTTTAGAGTCATAAGTGTTATGTTATGATCAGCCAAGTGTGTCGAACTTTTTAACAGTACATAAGTATGACGCTCTGCTGGTGATTGTGGAGTAGGTCTTTTTCGGTTAACTTTTGGCTATCTCTGGCATACTCCAAATGAGTACATATGGGCTCTAATGACAACGTTTAAAGGTGTATGCATGACAGCTAGCTAAGGGTCAATGAGCTACATTACAGGTTGTAACTTTGCCACAAATATGCATAAACGTAGCTCAACAGTATCATTGCAATGAATATTAATTACTTGTTGGGATTAAAGTATCATCGAGAGAAGATAGATAAAAAATGTGGAATTATTATGCTATTTAAGAAAATTTCAAACTATCACGATTGACGCTAAAGAAATGCATGTGCCTATACAAACCTTACCTGTGTCTATTCATAATTTATGAGCTCAGGCTCATGAGTTGTTGAATTATGATAATGAGCTGGATCCCTCACGTGCTCAGTCTACATGAAACAGATAGCAGGAAAGCCAGCAAAAATGTATGACTTTCAAATCATGAAATGAAATGCATTTACTTGTTTTAAGTAGGTAATTTAAGTTATTTGAAAAGTAAAGATTATATTTATTTTCATTGCCCTTGATAAATTATTGTAAATGACAACTTTTCAAGTTGGAGTAAAATGTAGTATATTTTATTACAAAAATAATTACATTATGGAAATCGACATCTTTGCTTTCATCTGATTCTTGATGTTAGAGAGAAGTCATGTCCAAGTTGTTAAGCTTCCGTTAAGCGTCATGTTTTGCATTATGTTTTGAGAGTAAAAGTGAATTTCTCCTGTAAGATGTTTCAAAAGGATATAATATTTCATGTTCATCCTTCTGAAACTTCCTTTGTTACGTTACAATCCATTATCAGCTTATCTTTCAAGTTTTGAGAAATAAATAGTGTTCTTCTTAAGTACTTAAATAAGTAATGTTTACGTAAAATACTGATTCGTTTGAGGATGTAACAAAATTTTGATCCATTCATGAGAATTCATATTGAGATTAAACAGTAATCGCTACTTTGATCAATATTTTGCGTATATCAAGGTGAGTTTTTGTTCTTTTCAAAAACTAAAGATCATTTTTGTTGCTGAAAGCAAAACGATTGTAACATGAATCAAAATGGAATCAAAACATGTTCTTTCTCTCCTTAAAATTAAGCTGTGCTTCAAAACTTGAAAGCTTATTTTCATACTAAAGGATTTTTGCTAGTTCATATCATTTTAAATCACAAGCTCGCCGTTCAGTTGCTGTAGAAAATAGGCAACTCAATCGTTTAATCAGATTACAAGACTATTTTTAGGTTTTCCAGAGGATTATTTAGCATAATACATTCCGACAGCCTACAATCATTGACCACCCGCATGGGTAGTGATGCCAAAATAGAAGTATTAAGGGGTTTATTTAACATTGAAAGTTTTTATTATAGTGTTTCAAAGAACTTATGTACTTTTGTAAACTGGAGCAGGCGATAGGTGCACAGTATAACGCAGAAATTTCAGACTAAATTTAATACAAACTTATTTATAGCTTGCTTAACGTTCTATGTAGTATATTTTGTTGGATGACGTAAATCTAGAGAGTTATGAGTGACATAGTATTCATGAGAAATGTATAATATGTCGTCCTTTCTCAGTCTTCGCCTCTACTCGTGACCGAAATCATAGTACAAAATCTTCAAAAGTCTGTCACCTGGTTTGGTTTAATGCAGGTAATATAAGATAAAGCCTAAATTTGCATAAATGCTGACTTTGAATGTCAACTTTTGTAGTAATTGATGTGAATTGCGTGCTCGCTGAATCTGATGCCAGGTGAGGTGACGCGATAAAATCAAAATTAGAGGCAACTTACGCGTACATAAACCAAATGCAAAGGTGGGTTTATGAGATGATTGCGAGGGACTCACGCCAATTAAACAGTCTATGGTTTTGAAGACAAAATTAAAGGTGGAGTGAATTACACAAGGCTTTTACGATGAATCAGCGATAACACACACACACACACGCCGAGTTTAGATTTGGTGACAGCGACTAAAAGTCTTGATAGTAATTTCCCGAATTAAATTTTCTATTATCGTTTCTAGATCAGTCAAATTGTACTTTAGCGTACAAATAAGTAATAATTCCATTCATACTGCAGCAAATGCTTTTTAGGAGAAAGCAATAGAGCTAAAGACCGTTTGACAATCCCTTTTTGTCTTCATGCTTTATTTCAAAATAAAGTTTTTTTAATTTTTAGGGTTGCATTGCAAGCAAAGTTTTGGCTGCAAAAGGGCTTCTGTGCAGTCTCATGTCATGCTTTCGAAACGAAACAGATCCATTTCATGGAGTTTGAGTAACGAAAAAGTATGGTATTGTACTAAGCGATTGTATGGACACACTTTTTACGGTCTATCATTGAGAAGTCTAATTGAAAATCAGTCATCCATTTTAAAAATACATAACTATACATCCCATCACTTGCACTTCAACTATTGAAACTTATCTAAACTAGTTTACACCGAAAGCAAGAATCGTCTTTAACCTAGAAACAGGGCTGAACCTTTACCATGAATTGTCATGATATGGTTGGTTGTGTTGCGATTGCGTTACAGGTAACTGTTTGATTCAATAACTTTGTATAGAGTAATACAACGTTGACTTTGATAGTGCAAATATTATCTTGAGATAAATAAATAGCTATTAAACGATTGCCTGATCTACATTAATAATCATCTAGCTACCTTTCTTAAATAAATGAATTGGAATAATTGCATCAATTTCTTTCTGCCTATCAGTTAATGATTGAAAAATCCCAAGAAATTGTCTCGATAAATCCAATTACAAGTATATACAGCAAAACCCAATCAATAGTATGAAAATGGTATACGCTATCTGCTTTCATTTCAATGTTCATTGGGCTTGAATGCTGTGACTATTAACTTTTACTATCAAATGAAAGATTGATCATATCAAATGAAGGTCGCTGTTCTGTGGAATATGTCATATTTGTTATTTTACGTAGGCAATACCAATTGAATATCCCTTCATAATTCCGATTAACAAAGTAGCTTTTCTTCTTGCGAAACACTAATGACTTAACGTAGCATTAATTTATCACACGTTTCCTGTCCACATACTCATGATGAGATTGGCGGAAGAGTAAGAGGATGCATTGAAGATGAATCATGTATTATCTCATCACTACAAGCTTCTCTTATACCTTTAATGAGCTTCTTTGTGCACATTCTTCAACCTTGCCTAAATCTTTTGTGCGCATCTTACTTGAAACGTGGATTGTTTATGCAAGAGATTTTCAACCAAATGTGTTCTATTAACCCTTTTTGATTTGCTATACATAATGAAAAGCTTCATCAACTGCTTTCATCATATGGATTATTTGTATTTACCGATGTTCCGTTTTTGTAAAATTCGGCCCATTTCTTAGTTTTCTTGATACACTTTTATGTGAGAATGAACTCAAATCAATTAGTCTGAAAGTGATTGCCACTTCTGTATTTAATCCACATTAGACTATTAATTGTACAACGTAACGATTAATCGTTCCAAGAAAATGCCAATACCAACGGCCTGAATTTGTTCGCATCTCTCCTACTTTATTAATAGCGAGCTCTTCAATTCACTGTCGGTGAGCTCAGCACACGGTCGCAGCGAAACGAAATGAACGATTACATTATATATGTAGGTGGATCAGAGAGGTACACAATCCAGAATAGGTATGCAACAAAGGGAGCTTCTGCAAACAAATTTTGATGAGTCGTGAATCGCAGAGAATTGATGAATCGAGAGAAATATACGTATAAAATTAAAACGATGCTTTAAAAGGAACACCGTATGTAAATAGTTTTGAAACCGATTATTATAGCTGCTCAGAGCTGATTTTGACATTAGTCGATCGCCATATGAAATCAATGCGTGAAGGTAGGCTAGGCCATTGAACTTTCTCGTTACTTTGATTACACATCTCTAAACGAAGACAATGTTACAATGATTCACAATCGCACACAGGTACCGCAACCTGCAATATATTACTCTGATGAATAACACAACATGATCATGTAAAATAAATACATTTAGATTAAAAAATGTCGCAGCAGTACTTTTAATCGATGTTCATGCTTTGAAGCAATGGATGAATCCATTCCCTAAAGAATGGAAGCCTGAATTTATAACTGTATTGACAGATGCGTATAAATGCGATGTTTAAGTTGTGATAATTGCAGATATAAGTCATAAAACGATATTTATGACAATGACATATGAACCACCGATACTGTTTTTTTTGCGCAAGATACCCATAAACATCATAAATCGTTGTGTCAGAAAATAACAAGTTGAGAATCGGCACAGGACAACAGGATTGTTGTGGGTTTTTAAATGTATTAATGAACTAAAATAAGTTAAAAGTGTGCGTGATATAAAAGAGTGTAATTGTATACGCAACCTATGTAGCACTAAAAGAAGAATGCATGCGCAGAAATAACAGTATAGAGCTCTCTGTAGAATCTCGCAAATAGGATGGCCACAAGGTGTTACTTTGTTTCTTTGTCCGTCTTAATTACTAACTACTGGTTTTGTGCTCGTGGTCGCAGCTTTTCTGACTCTATTTTACACTGTAGTTAAACTGTCATTCGGTGATCCACTGTCTTCTTCCTTCCTTAATGATGATTTAATGACAGGTTAATGATTGGTGGTTGGTTTAACGCTTATGCAAGCATGAAAAGTTTTGCAGTTATTGACACAATTACCGTTAACTCGCCAATAGTTATCATTATGATACATACATACGTCAACAACATTACAGACTCTACATACGTATACTTATCACGTGGAGTATGGACGTGGAAAAAACCTGTGCATTTGTCCACTCCAATTATTGTAGATTTTTTCTTAAGGACATGAGTAGGAAGTCTAAAATTGGGATGTGGCAATATCACTCTGTACTTTGTAATTAGAGTTCTTTTCAAGCTAATTCTAGACATCTTGTCCCTTCAAAAATTACTATTGATTTCATCATCCCACAAAAATTATGTGTATTACTGTCATCTAACATTGTCCTGAACTCTTGTAGTTCTCAGTAGTGATTTGTTGCCTCTTATTTGTAAAATGGGAGCAGAAACTTGTAGCAGAGCTTTGTGCAAAGATGAAAATGTATAAAGTACGTCAACGTTGTTTCTTATCCTTCCTTATCTATCAAGGGTAAAACTGATAGCTCAGACGTAGCAAAAAGAAACATTTTAAGTTCAAGTATACTTCATACGTATCCTGTTTACGTGAAGAATGGGTGAGCCTTAGGTAAATTATATATATTTTCATACCCTTGTAACATGTTTTGGAATTGTTCCACATGAGACGTTTATCAACTAAAGAGGAAGATTAGTTTAAACCATCTTCAATTTGACTCACTTTTTATTTCAACCACATTCACTAAGAGCGAAATTGCAATTATATACTTAACGTTTTTATTAGTAACCTCAAAATATTTACATCGTGTAATGCACGGTTATTCCGTCGAAAATGAGAGGTTCCTTTTCATACAAGTTTACAAATGTTTCTCTGTGCATGTTTAATTTATCATATTTTTGTTGCCCACTTCATGGGAAAGTGTAAATGCATTTTCCCAGACAGGATGAGCTCTTGGTTTGATTACAATTATCGAGACAGATTTTTATAAAGACGTGTGCGCACTTAATAACTGTCGTTTTTTCATTAATGAAAAAGAAACGATCTGCCACAGTTTGCGATGATATGCGCATAAGCCTATTAAATATTTCCAAGTAGTTTTTTGCTTACCACCACCTCCTTTATATCACATCAGCTCTTTTGTTAAAGTGAGGACGGAAATCATGAAAAGTAAGATATCATAACATAGCTCGAAAACGAAGGTAGTTGTACCAACATGTGCTACTACGACTCGTTAGCAGCATTCAAATGTAAACCAGGTATGTAGGGACAAGTAAGTTCCTTTAGGAAATAGGCGAATTAATTTCATAACCAATGCGTTATACGGCCAAGTCAAGAAGCGAGGCGTGCCATTTACCTACAAAGTTGGGATGGATTGAGTTTCTTTTTCTGTTCTTTTGTGGTGATGAGGAAAAAGTCCCCTCATCTATCTAAGCTGCCTCATGTGAGTAATATGATGACAGATGCATTAAACGTGTACTCCTCATCTGAGTGGGATATACTAAAGAAATATGAGTTTTGCATGAAACGTGTCTTACAGTTTGAGAAGTAAACCTGCCTCTGCTCTTTCATTTTTTTCTTTTAGAGTGCACGCTACTAAACATCACAACAAAGAAGCATGTGAAATGTAACTAAGTCATAAGAAATAAAAACAAATATATGAGCAATAAAAGTGTGCTAGAACGGTATAAAATATGAAGCTGATTCATTCCTGTCTTTGTTTGCTCATCTGTAAGCACAAACTATTGAGTCGTGTCTACATCCATCCACCACCTACTTGCAAACAGTAAAACGAGGTAAAAAAGGAAATTATTTCGCCAAAAGCCAAAATTGATAACTATTGGAAATGTATGGAGATGCAATATCGTAGGACAACTTTAGTACTTTTTATTATAATGAGTGCTATCAAACCTAACATAAATTAAACGCAAATCCTTTCATAGTTGTTGATAGCTCCACTACTCAACCCCGTCTTCAGGTCTCTGCAGCTACAAAATTTCACATTGAGACATGTATAACGAGATATGAACTTTAGTTTGCTGAGTTGTTGAGTGACTAGAAGATATCAATGGTCATGTCTTGTGGATTTTTATGATTTATGGTTGATTGATGCCTGCCAAAGAACCTTACCTAAATTCGACATCATGAAATGAGCATTATTTTATTTGAGGAGCTCATTTGCACATAATTAATGTTTATGGTTTTCGAACACAGAATTATTTACACATCACACTTTTATATCACAGCTTTTGGTTTCTGCGTTATTATAGGAATGGACGGAATTTCAGATTTCACATATGTTTGTATTTAGGGTAATAAAAATACTACAGCTTTCATTTTAAATTACACACATTCAAATATTGCACGTAGCATGCAAATAAGCGTAATTTTAATAGCAAAAAATCAACTCAGACTTACGTCCGTGTAAGAAGTGAAAATGATGTGGTGCGATATGGGATCAAGCAGTAGCCAAATGTTTTTATGATATGATGATGAATCACTTATTAAAAAGATCCCTACTTAGATGCTAACGTAATAAATTATATCAAGGAATCTTCATTCCTTCCCTTTGTTTTTGTTTGTTGTAAAAAAAAGAAAAAGTTTCACTTGTAAGTAAGAAGCTAATTTCGGTAATCATCTTATGTATTTTACATTTGAAATTCACTTTTGTACAATCTTAGTAAGAATATCTTAAGTGTACATAAAGTTGCTTCCTTCGAAAAGGGCTACAGGGCTCATCCGCTTTATTATACTTTGTAATTGCAAATTTTGAACAGAGCCTAACACAACGACTCTCCCATTCCTTAAAAGCTTCAATGAAAGAAAAAAAACAAATTGTACACTTTCATTAATGCAATTTACACATGGTTCATTACAAAATTCTCTTAAATTTGCTCTTTTTTTAAATTCTGATCTATTACATCTTGAACATTTTCAATTTCGTGCTTCATATAAGCCCACAACATAATGTAGTAGCAGACACACTGCAAAAATGCAGTACATGATAATTTTTTTGCGTGAACAGAACATTTTACCACGCATTAATTGCATCCACCTCCCTAATTATAACGCGAAAAGTAACCGTTTCTGAAGTCAGGTGTTCATGTTCCCTCGTCATCGTTTCATTTCACTATTGCGTATGCATGCACCCAAAAATGAGTTGTGTTTCAGCATCAGCTGCACCATACACCTTCGAGCATCAGTTCATTTTAATTAAATTATGCATTCGTGTGCTTATCGCTACTGCTTGCCTACTTTGCTTTGGTTCATGGCTGTTTTCTCCAACGCAGGAAAACGAAATCAGAGTTGTCATTCATTCATATTATGTTATGCAACTATGACTGTCAGAACACGCTAAAAATAGGCAGATTGCATTTTCGTTGTTTGTGGTACCCTACTACCTGAAAAATCTACTTTTATAATAAACTACATACCTTTGCTTGATACTACTACACATTATTATGTACCGCAGCGTCTGCTAGTTTTACTGTCGAGATTCAGTTGTTGTAATTCAAAACTGCAATTACACAAAGGAAAAACGATATGTTGTGTTGTTAATTTTTTTACTGATACGAACACAGAATCTTTTTTGAGTCAAACAATAATGCTTCCCCTTTGGCATGCAATTCGATATTCGATCTTTAACACATGCGTACTTACAGCCTTAACAATGGCCAAAGCTCTAAGGGTACCTGGATCTCAAAAACTGGCTTAGTAAGCTGTGTAACATACCAGCATCACATAAATGCTTGTCAGGTATATGATGAGTGGTATTATGTTGTTTAATCAAATTGATTAAAACAAACAGAATCAACAAAATGCATATTACACGTACAATGGTACACGGCCACCTTTGGACATAAAATTTGGGGGTACTTGATGATAAAGGGTTCTTAAAAACCATATGTACCTCACTATAATCACAAAAATTACTCACAATGGGAATTAAATTTCACTTGCAGCAGGCAACCTATAAGTAGTAGCGTACATGCAAAATGTCTTGCACGCATTTGTACTTCGTATGATATATAACGTATTGTGTGCCAAATAGCCACAAAGTAAAACCCTTCCATCCAGTCATCCGTGATCCCAACTTTATGAATACAACGCATAGACACAACTCAAAACGGAATAAAATACTCCAAGACTTTCTTCTAATTTTGCAAGTCCATTTGTTCCTCAATTCTGACAATGTTTAGAAGTATTATGAGGCTTAACATCGATAAGTCACAGTTTGTTGGATTGAACAATGCAGATACACATGCCAAAATACAATCAAACGATACGATATATCACAGAGCTCTCCACAACATTCAATGTGAGTTATCATTCGTCATGATAAAAAAATTTTGGTATTTGGCAATGATAAATTGAATCGCGTATAAAAATAGCCGTTACGCCCAATTCGTCTATTTCCCAAAGGATGTGACATCAACATCGTCGTAATAACAATATTATGATCACTCTGAACTACTTTTAGCGTAGGTAATGCCGCTCTGTCATAAAGCAAGTTATTATCCAACATATATACAGCATAAATGAAGTAACAATGCCGTGCTCGAAAAAAGCCCTCTCGACAAATGAAAGTGTGAGTTGAGTTCAGTTGAACCAAAGGTTCAGCATCATCATAATTTAGTTGATTCATTGTACAAAGAGGAAACCTTAATAATATACAGACCAGGCCTTGGCTTACTCTGTATATTCTCAACTACTTTGAGCCTCCATTATGCACACTTTTTATCGTAGGGCTCGACATTTCGTTTCATAAATCATATGCTGCATTGTGCCTCAGACATGGTCTGATGTAAAAATTGAAGAATGTATAATGTTTGTATGATACTCTGTTTTGGTAATTACTTCTAAGGCACCAGCCATATACCTTGTGTCTAGTGTCATTTTATCATATCGGAGCAATTCTACATTATTATGTATAGGTTTTATATCTATCTATATTCCTGTCCTGTGTGGCAATAAGAAACGATTTTCTTCTTACACAAAATGACACGCACATTTGCATTTTCAACAATACAACAAAATGTAAAAAGCAAAATTTACAAACAATCATCCATGTATCGGTGGATTCTGATGATAAAAAAGAACAAACAGGCGGCTGACGTATGACTGAAAGTTGAATAGGTAAGGAGGAACAGGAAAATCTACATTAGAATACGGTTTAAAACTCATTGATATCATGTTGATTATTAAAAATCTGTGATCCAATCTTCAATTACGATCCATTGATCCAAGTCCATATTTATGCAAATGGACCACTAAAAGAATTTATCATTTATTATCGTTACTGCCGCGGTACCAGTTTGTCTGAGGAGAATTGAAACAAAGTTTTGCATTTAGGGCTGTTGCAGGAGTGTACTATACTTACTTATCTGTAGGATGAATCTGAGCACTGCCAAAAATATTGATTTGCCTCCAGTCATTCACTTTTATAATCATTTTACAATCAAAGCCGCCAACCAAGAATTACATAATATTGCTCACCTTATTGCAGTGTAATGACTCGAGAGCCTAGGCAATTTACACAACAGAGCTTTTTTGAGGTAATAGGAGAAAGACAAAAGGGGATGATATTTATTATGGATGCACTATAAAAGTTAATCCACATTAGAGGAGTGCGAGATGCATTATGCATGTGCATGATTTTGAAGATCCATTCATTCATTCGCACTATGGGAATCGTGTAGTGATATCGGTATGCAAGGCGGTGATGATGTGATCTAGGGTGTTGTGAAAAGGGAGTTCATGGTAAAAGCGTGACGCACCTTCCCTTGAAACGAAAATCTATTAGCGATAGTTATGAATATATCTGCATTAATAATGCAGAAACGAAACGAGTTGAAGTTGAAAGCCCCCTTTTTTCATGTAGCTCATATTATTTTTGTGCTTTTTGGAATTTGTGTGTGTACATAATACATAAAGCCATGAGGTTTTTGCTTATAATAACCATTTTTTATAGATTTAATATGGACAAGCACGTTTCTGTCGTGCACGATTAAGGTTAAACGCTGTAAGTTCTTGACGTTGTCTTTGGGTCATATATAATGCGAAGAAAGATGATGATATTGTATTATTATATTGGTCCGCGCGAGATTGATTACTTGAGGAGAGTCATGGAATGCAATTAGAGCTTTTGTTGAAACTATATCGTTCCGACATTTTTATTTCTGCCCATTTGCCAAAATGCTACAAATACAATTTGCTAATTTGGGCCATTGTGAATGTCACGAAGTTTGGTTTTATTGGACAAGTCACTTTTAAGGAAAAATATGAACACAAAAACTTGAGAGAAATGTCGACACAAGACTATAAAACTCATTTGCTCAATTCATATAAAATGAAATTGCTTTTCGATTTGGTGTGCATCCAAAACAAAAAAAAACTAAGGAATTGGTTCAGAAAAAAGTAACGTAGAAAATTTGTTAGCCGTTACACGAATTACACAGTGACCGGTACAGGTAAATAAATAATGCAGCGTTGAAAAAAGATGCTACCCATCATTAAAATGGGATAGGACCGTTGCATCTTATCTTATTGTTTCATGCAATAATGTCTTAAATGGTGAAACAATACGGTCAGTCAAGTCAATGCGTATATATACTAAGAGATGCACGAAGAAAAACTCAATTTCGTAAGGAATAGATCTAGAGCCTTATATTTTACTTGTAATTAGATGTGCCAATGCATGAAATTCAATGTAACGGATGTCCCGTCTCTCTCCACAAACACAATAAACATAAGCAAAAAAAGCTGCAACAGTGTTTACCTTCGTAGTGTCCGGTTCTGATACTGCAGATCCTCCAACTCCACTTGCTCCTCGTTTGAAATATATTCCAACATGTGTATTTTCAACATCTTGACTCCTTTATTGCCAGATGGCTTTCCTCAGATATGAAAAAGTTCTGTTTTTTGGTTGTAGGCTACTCGTACACGCATACGGTTTCTTCACACGCAATATTTCATCTGCTCAAATCACTCATTCATTCTCTTGGCAGGTTTTTTCTCGTAAAAAAAGTTGTGGTTCTAGGAGAGTAAATTCGTTTTACTGTAATATGCTCAATGGACTGTGCATTTCATGGAAGATAACACTTCAATTCGATTTTCACCTGTAGATAGTTTCAAGTTCGAATGTAGGTATGTGTAATATGTATGTCTACGGTTATGTGAGCACATGCACACAATCCATGACAAAATTCCTGTCACTTGGTTCAAGAGCTCGGGTCGACAGTTACAAATGGCCACAAATCAATCTCTCTTCTGAGGATTTTGCAACTGCTTTTTTAATCCACATTTGGGAATAGCATTACGGATTTCGTGCACAATAAACTACTTCGTTTAACAAAACTTTTGGGGTTGTTTCTGCCACAACTAAGCAAACAATGACTTGGTATGTACCTATATTTGAAGGACTTCCAAATTCAGAGGGTATCTTTAGATTGTTAAAGTATACCTAAGGGAAAAACAACGTGTTTATATTTTGGTGTTGTATGAAGGTTTTGTTGCACAATTTGCAATGCAATTTGCCGTGTTTATCAAACTATTTACCAAAACTTTTGTGGTCTAAAGTTACATTACCTTTTTACCTCCAACAGACAAGAAACAACTATTATGCACTTTCGAAAACTCACTTGTTTCGAGCGTTCTCAAAAAATGTCTTTGTCATTCAACTTCGAAACGTAGTTCAGATCAAGTTTATGAATGGGAGTAATAATGTCTACAGCAAAGACATGGAAAATTTAAGCACATTGCGTTACATCTTCATGCAAATATTCTAGACAACTTGTCTTCCAACTGTCACAGCTTGAATGAACGGCAAAGTTTACTGACTGATCAGTCATTGAATCAACATAACAAACTATAATATCCACTCAAGGCAACAACATCGGTTAGCATTTAAAGAGCAAGCAAATAGGGTATCAATATCACGGGTGGTCAGTTTTTATAAGTCTGCAGCAGCATATATTGTTATCGCAATCACTTGAAAAAGTATGTAGAGCCGTGAACAATGAGGGTTGTTGTGTAGGCTGTTTACATGTCGGGGTTGAGTTGACAAGCGTTTACAACAGAGATTGGTTTTGTTCTTAGGGCAGAGTGTGCATTGTAATGAACCTCTATGAATTACACATTGTCCACCCACGATAAAACAAGATGCTCTAATTGTGATCCACTTCACCTGTACACTTTAATACATGGATATGTGCTAAACGATTCTTTTTAAAAAAACAACAGCAAAACCAAAAGGATTGAGATGACGGACCGAAGAATCCCTTTTAAAACTCTTGTTCCTGTTCGTCTGGCTAAGCGCTAAACACTTCACCGTAATGCATGTAGATTACAATCTTGCTATAACACAGAGTACACCACTAAAAACTGTTGCTTTGTGCAAACCTTCGGGTTTTTACAGGCCTCCGCTTAACTCGATAAGCATCTCTATCCCCGAGAGAATTAATGCAGCACTTTTTTGGATCCTTTTAGGGCAAGACAGTTTTATGACTTGAAGTCAAGTATTATTACTTTTATTACGTAGTCATTGCACAGGCAATTTCAAGTTTAATAAATGTTCAACAAGATTACATAAACACTTTTTGTGTAGACGAATTAGCTTTTATCCTGACGTTATTCCATGAAGAAGATGAAAAAGTTGTATTTTTGCAAGCGTGCTCCTCGTAGCAAAGCACTTGGTCGGATACAATGTCAAATGTATGCGAAACTTCTTTTTTTGAAAAATAATAATGACAGAACAATCACATATGAGTGGTGTATTTTAAAATCTTTAGAGACCAACAACTGCTCCTGCCATATACGTAGTATGCATTAAGATTTGCAGAAAATAATGGCAAAGTGGGTTCCCGGATGACAGCAATTTTATTGTCTCCTTCCGTCTCTTTCTATACATCAACTTCTTAAATAACATTCGTGTACATTAACTAGGCCTTGATGTCGATGATGCTGCATGGGTTAAATTTACACCCTGAGTCCATGTAAAGCCTATTTTGTGTTTTGGGTTTGTACGTGCAGACTACCATGTACACTGACATCCCGTATATCGTGTCGACATAAGATCACAGAGCCAGGCATGTTTATTTTTTGAAGCGACACACAACCATGTAGCTCTGGCAAACAAACCGTTGAATATTATGAATTCATTTTTGTCGTGGTGTGTGTTGTAAAATGCTATCTACGAACAACCAATTTTATTCGGTTATTACCCTCATGAATGTTAAATGTTTACAATGAGCTGAGTTGTGTTGTGTGTGTGTATGTCTTGTAGAACAACCATGAGATGATTCTCAATATCAGCATCATCACACAGGGCACTTTTTCCCAGCAACGATGATAGAAACGCTTATAATACTACGAACCAAACACGACTGTCGTAAAGTAAGTCAAAAATTACGTGTCCGTATTAATGCCAGCTGTAGAAAGGATGAACAAGTGGAAAACAAAACACGAACGAACACTTACTTCCCTTAATAAGTTTCTGTCTCGTGCGTGATTATAGCTCATCACTTCCGTTTGTCAGTACAAACACACAAGTGTTCCTTAATATTACAACTGCGGTTCGGGACAAAATGTTGCAATTTTTCTCTAAATTGAAAACAATGATGATGATGTTGCGAAATATAATCAAAATTCTTGAGGGATCATGCGGCGGTGGTGTGGTTTTGGGTAGCTATCACTTGGTTGGTATTGGTTAGCTGGTGAAACTTTTGTAAAAAACAAAAAAGAACTGTCATTTCCACTACAACTCTACTAACCAATATTTCACCAAAGTCACCAATGCATCAATCACTATTGACTATGCAACACACTGCCAAGAAAGAAAGAGCACTCCCAAAAAATTCGGTATTCATATAAAGTTGTGGTGTCTCTGAGAAACTGTTGATAGTAGTAGTAGTAGCAGGTGTAGGAGAGTAGAAGTAAGTCCTAAATGTGATCATGTTCACTACACGTAATACTTGAAGGATGTCTATCATCAGATGCTCTTTGTCATAATGGCATGTGGTAGAACATACCTACTTCATATATAGGTAAGTATTGCATATTATGCGTAGAACCGTTACCTGCGTATCTCCGGCTAGAATTTAGCAGTAGCGTGTACAATAGCCGTAATGATTGAAGGATTGTAGAGCTGAGACGCTTAAAACAATGCCATTGAAAGAGACTGAGCCCCCAGTTTGAGAGTCGATTATCCTACGAAATAATGACTTGATCTCGAAAATCAAGCCATAAAATGTGGCTTCCTCCACTCCATTACACTACATCCACAGTTAATGTTCACTACGTGCTTCGCTTCATCAGCATTGCAGAAAGTTTGAAGTGAACAAGGGTTTTTGTTTGACATGACCACGTTTATTAGGAAACACCACACTAGCAAGACAATTTGCTGACACTTAGAGCGGAGCAGAGGCGATGGCAATATTAATGGTTCCAATTCCTATAATGACTCCGTAATTTTTAAATCACTTTGACACAAACCCTTTCGCAATCAATGCGTCAAACACAATGAATTCTGCCTATTACTACAGAAACTCTCCTGTTTACTAGAGATGCGTGTAGGTTACCTTCAACCGTTCATCCACCTAATTTCATTTGATGATCCACGAGTGAGTAGACTTGTGTACGCGTAAACAAACTTCTTGCAACTTTTCTCTGCGACAGCACACAACAGCCAGCAATGCAATGCCACATTGTTTGTCTTCCTTCACTGATGATGATATACTCTATATTGCTGCTATTGTGTCTCATGCTTATTGTTAGGCTTGCGAATAGAGATTGTACTACTCGCGTGCTTGTAGATTGCAAGCAAAATGTGAAAATTTTCTACTTCTCAAGAACACTCACTTCAAGTTAATCCCGTGCTTTATTGGACTAACGCACACACGATCACTATGCAGTAGTACCTATTGTGCCTTGCGTGGGCCTGTTCTTCAATTACTTTTGATGAAAATGAATGAGCAGTTTTGTGCTCTTGATGAAACAGAGATGAAAATTGAGAGGCTGACGGAAAGGTATAATATATGCCATTCAGCATTGTATTACAAGAGTGCATTGGAAGCTCGAGAGCCTTTGCTACAAATGAGTGAAAAGGGGAATTTTATCATGAAACGCACACAACCAATATTCCTTCCAACGTTTGAACTACATATACTACCTTGCTAAGTAATAATGTGTTTTTGGCAAAGAACTCACTACTAACTTAATTACCCCACGAGACACAAAAATAGCAGTGGAGTCTGCTGGTACACAGATTGTAACAGTGCGTTAAAGGTAAGCCTGAAACATACAATGCTCTTGCAATAAGAAGTGAAATTTGCTGAAAAGAACAGAGATCACACCTGTTGTGAGTATGTTTGCAGATATTTCAACTAAAAAGTAAAGTTTCTAAGGATGTTGTAAATTTGGTATGAGATGATAAT
>JAQGAP010002010.1:0-16850 GCA_034697805.1 Orchesella bifasciata | reverse complement strand
GATGAGGAAGCTTAAAGATTGGATGGTTCATCTTAATTTGAAGGGAACAATGGATGTGCTTAGGCCCACTATGCATCTTCATAGAGACAACCTGCTTTTGTCTGTGTCACAATTAGTCACAAAAATCGTTGCCGAGAAAAATTCACAATGACGAATGAGTTGTAAGCAGGCATCTCATCTGATGGCATATGGTGGTTGATCATGATCATCACCTGTCTCATTCCCACATCTTTTGGCCCATGAATGAAAAATGAAGAAGTGGAGGATCTTGACTTGGCAGTAAAATAAATGCCCTAACCATTCCAATGACAATGTTTGGTTGACTGTACCTCATTCTCTTCGCACTATGAAGACTACCTGAGAGAGTGAATACCTTTGTTAATTTATAACAGACGGGTAACTAATTCTGCGAAAAAAATCCCAGCCAAAAAGGACCATGAACTTCTGAGAAACAAGTGAGAGTGTCACAGTCACATATCAAGGAACATGAACGTGTAATGTCATAATAATGACCATTCTTCTAAAAGCATTGGTATTCAACACAGCTTCAGTATAAACATACTATAATAGTTGCTACCATCAATTTGATTTGCAATTTTTTCTACCTGTCTTCTTTTATGAATAGCTCATAAAATATATGCTTGCTGTTCATATTATATGCATTATTATGTCTGTTATATAGGTTCCATCCATCCAATAGCTATTTTACTTAAGTGCAATGCACTTCATGATAAAAATGTTATGTAAACGTTTGTCTACATTTTGCATGGTCTCTTTGATATTGATTACCACGAACGATAATGGACCAAGCCTATGAAAATCCATTTTATATTACTTTTGCAAACTCACGGGGTGTAAGCGTAAGATGGAAGAAGCATTCGCTGCTAAAATCACAGTCATTTTACCGTACCAGAAGGTGTAGATGTTAATAGTGCTTTCTTAAACGTAAACTCAAAAGAGCGTCATCTGCAGCACCCTCTTTAGAAAATGTACTTTAAAAAGGTTCATATTAATTACATAGAAGTATGGTATGAGATGAGGATGACTGTATGAAACCGATTGCTTTCCACCTCAAATGACAAACCAGCAGTTGATACTCCTCTTAATTCTTTGTTTCTTTTCAATTCCAGATATGCTGAGAAACGTAGTATATTTCAATGACAGGTATACTTAAGCGCTCCGTGATAGGAAATAGGAGAGCGCTTTAAAAACAAATGTTCTCTTCTGATTGAAGTAACATATCGTACAAAAGCAACTATCCAGTGTCGATATATTCACAACATCGTTGTCGTTAAGTTTTATGTGTGTCTCCTCCTCCTCAAGAAATTATGGGCTACGAAACTATGAACTCGCTTGCCAAATCGCATTTTTATGGGGGTGTGCTACCGTCTACAGTACAGCCATGATTATCCAAAAAAGGAGTAATTTATGTCCTCATTCGAGACTTTACAAAGATATAGTTCAAACTCGAATGAATCAAGACCGAAAGTACTTTCAATCGCTAAACAATTTTTACCAAATCTAGACTTGAAAGTTTTGAAAAATTATGAGCAGTTCTAAGCTTGGCTAGCCAATTGTACCAATATGTTGGGCAGCAATACCATCAACCATCAACTGGTCATATCATTACAAGTCGAGGATCAAAATAGAAAAATAAAGCAAAAAATGAGAGGTTATTTTTACACTTTTGAAAGCTATCTTTCTTTGAATCTTTGAATATCGGATTATCTTAGATACGTATCAGCGTCATTTTCAAGGATTTCTTCTCAATTGTCCATCTTCATCAGAATGCATGACAGATTGCAATTGCAGTTTCAATGTAATCAACATTTGCATGAATGGCAAACTGGCAAATCAACATTATGAATGAACACGTGTACACATGTTCTGCTAAAAAATTCCAGACTGCAAATGGTAGGCTAATGGAGCTATATGATGTGGACTATGACTCGTCCATGAAACGTAATATCTTTTTTAACAACTAGACAATTGCAATTTTACGAATTAAATTCGTTTGAATAGGACTGACTCATGTCTATATCCAGAATTTCCTAGAAGAACCGTCTCGTTTTGAATGTACACTGGACAGATCCTTTGAAATCTGGAGTCATCATCATAAGTACTAAAACTGGAATTTATAGGTGATCGTCGGCTGTCGCATTTACTATTTCTTATAAATTTCCTTATAGGGCTATATAGTAGGGGCGCCTATTACTGAATCATGTCGTACATCGTAAAATACGATGCACATGGTCATGGTTGTAGCTTGTCATGTCTTTAATACCCATTAGAACCTTGATTCACGCTGTAAACTTGCCACCATAAAAAGCCCATTCCATTCAACATTCAATTTTTTCGTGAGCTCAGACATCTTTTTATAATCAATCTCATTGCATTGTGAAAAAGTGCACCTAAAAAGTATCAAATGGGAGCTAATGTGCATAAGAAATGTTATGGCCAGAGATCCAGATGCCAAATCTGTCACTTTTGCTTGTTAGCTTTCTATTTTTTAATCTGTAACTAGTCTTGGTTAGTGTAATCGGTCTTGACTGTGGCGAACACAGTTTTTTGCATTACTGTCCACATTGTCTGTACATTATGATTATGATTCGTATTCGTGTATCTCACACGGTTCAGGGAAAATGTTTTGTTTAAGCGTCTTCCATTCAGTGGTTTCACCGATTCCCATCTTATAGTGCATGGAAGTGTTTATCGCTAACGCTAATAAGCGGTGCGGTACGATATACGTTTTTTGTACAGTGTTATTGTCACCGGGCTACTTTATTTTAATAAATTCATGCGCATCACATAATATTTTGTTATTACAATCCTTTGATCCCATAATTTCCGACTATCCATACACACTCAAACATAACCACAGAAAGTCCTTGGACAGTGGCAAATCATTTATAGTATGCATTCATTCGTACACCAAGCGAATTATTTAATGGGGTTGCCTGTTCTGTGGAGTGAGAAAATGAAGGCGAGCCGTGTCTTGCTTGAGTGATAAAATTAGAAAACTTGAATGATGACTTGTTTCTAATGTGTCCATTAGTCCTTAACATTGTAGAGAGTATATATGTCACGGCATTGAACTTGACTCGTTGGAAGACTACCACATTTTTTACAACTCGAAGGGGCAGTAAACGTTTATTGTTGCTGTCAACTATGGTATCATCAAGCAATGGAGATATACCTGCACATAAATTCTTACACATTTCATGGACAAAAGTAGGGATGCATTTTTCACCTTCACCTAGACCGAATGCCATTCACATGAAACGCAAATAAAAAACAAGAAAACAAGATTTTTAAGAGTTTTAGGTAATTTAAATTATGCAAAGGAAGCACAATGCTAATTTATTTATATTTTATGCTTTACTGTCAAACCAATTGCACCAAAAGTATCTTTACGCATGGGTGATTAAAAGTACAAACGTAAAAACTCGTCCTGGATAATATGCTACAACATGGTGAACTTGAAGACTATAATGGAATGGAATGTAGTAGTAGCACAACATGTCCTTTACAACAATGGAAACAACACGCAGACAGAAAAATGTTGTTCTGCATCAACTGTGAGAACTTTCTGACGACATGGTACCGTGTCGCTTGTATCACAAATGTGCGAAAGACAAGTCTGATTTTTTGGCTACAAGTGCAAATTACGAGTAGATTACGTAAACAATGTTTACTATCAACTATACTAAAAGATCTATTTGAACATAAAATGTCTAGGCAGTCTAACCTAAGGGTGTACAAGTATGAATGCTGTACGTATGCTTTAAAAATGCCAATGAGAATTGCAAAACAAAATTGCTTGTAAATTAAGTAGAAGTAGCAGCACCTCTTTTTACATAGATGCTCAATCAAGGTGAAAATTTAATTATGCTGAACTGTTTGTGGATTCCAGTATAAATGTCGTATCCAAACTTACAAATCTAAAGTATTTATTCCAGCTCGTAAAGATGAAAAAATATCTTGTCTCATGGTGCAAATACACGTACATAACTTTTAAACTGGATTTGATGCATCAATCGGGAAACTATAATGATAAATAATATTTCAACTTTTTGACACGATACAACAACACACAACAGGTGCTCAAAGGTTTAGGGTAATTAACCAGTTTGTGGCATTACAAACTGTGTGATGTATGATAAACTTAGGTTGTAGGGCATGTAATTAAACCTGACCCTCATTCAGCAATAAAGTTGAGACGGTTTAGTACATTCATCAAGTTTTAAGTGAAAACGACGTCATTTGCTTGAGTTAAAAACACGGAACACTCCAAAAGGATTAGTAGAACAAAATATGGATATCAGCTAAACAAACATTCAATCTGTGGTAAACACACATCCACCATCCACCTAGATCCATTTCATTGCATACATGGATTCTTAATGGGTTTTGGTTACAGGTTTGTTGAGTGCTTTCACGAAACAAGTACAAATTTTAATGGCAAATACGTTTCCACTTTCCATTTATTTATTTAGCAATGCAAGCCGCATAATGTATTTAAAATTCAACAGAAAGCAGTCAATACTATTTGAAGAGGTAGATAAATACAAGATTATGTAAAACACATCCAAATTAAAGGGAATGGAACAAAATTGAGTTATGTAAATCTAGAGCAATTTACATTTTTATGAATTGCTGGTTTCAACATGCCATGAATTACCTTAATTTGAATCGATCTAAGGTGGCTAGACGAGAATTACGCGATAAGTACATAGTCCACACTTCTTGCAAGAAAGCGTAAACTGGAACAAAAGAAAGACTGCTGTGTTTCATAATTTCATGGCATTATTATCTAACCATATGAGTTAGGTTCAGACGGCAATACTTAGCAGCATGTGATGTGAATGTTGATAGAGTAGTAATTTGCATGCGTGTAAAAGTATTTTAACCCCATGTATTGTGTTGTGTCGGGCAAAAACAAAACATTGATTTAACTCCACTCCCTGCATGTAGACTCACTCGCTGCAGAAAACAAAGCTCTGGAAAGGGGAAAGCCAAAAACTTCTTTACCTTGTTTCCTGCTTTTTTATATGCACTTTCCTTCTTAATATCTTAGTTAGTTTCCTTTGGTAAATTTATTTATTATTTTCGTAAAATGAAGCCTCCGCAGGTAGGAGAAACGTATGCTTTAATTGTAACCACGTGTAGTATATTTATCTACGACTTGGACTTTAAAAAATCATTATCACCTATTACGCACGTATATAACATTCTCACATCACAATGAAAGATATCCCTATTGTGATTTGTGATGACATTCAAACAAATCAATCCATTGCTGTATGCTTGAATTGAATGAAAAACTGACAGAAGAGTTGCTAATGCATGATTTCCGTAAGCATATATTCACAAGCCGATTATCTACACCTCTGAGAGGTGACCTCTCCCTAAACTGCATATGTACGTATTCTGACAATTAAATGCACCGGTATTGCATCATAGTTTAACTGAACTTTAGATTAAAGTCAAGATATGCATAGACAAAAACATATCTCATCATTGTTCATTCATGACGAGTTAAGTAGATTAAATCTATTAAGTCTATAATTGTTTAGGTTAAAACATTAGTCGGATATGACCGTGCACATCATTGCATGTCATTAACGTGCATTGCTAAAAACCCGTCATGATTCCCATCCTTTTTGCAAATGGAAATTCCACAAAACTGAGTGAAGAACCCCAACACAGTTATCGGAAGATAAGGATAAGATTCGTTTACACTTCAGTGAGGCAAAGTAAAGTCTGTCAGTGTTCATACAGCCGCCATATAAACACGTGAAGTCCAAGAATCCATTAGACTCAGAACATAATTCATAAGATCAACAAACAAAGTCCAACTCAAGCCATTATCCACTTGTCATTTTTGTGTCAATGAACAAATATTTCCTCTGTTAAGCTTCTCTCCTTGGCTTGATGGCAATGACTGGCTTTAGCAAATGTTTTCTTTAGAGTACCAGGCTCTTCATAAAATTCCATCTGCCTAGGTAAACTTTCCGCTGTGGAATTAATTTATGCCACATTGAACGTTTTAATGTTTATGCGAATACGTACGTACTTAAACAATGTTAATTCGCTAATTGATTGACATAAATTGATGAATCGACAAAATGAAATGTGTCACGGTAAATGTAAAGATAAAGTAGGCTTAAGTCATGGAATCTGGCTTTAACTGGGTTAAACAATAGGTGAAAACATCATCGATATGATTTTGATAATAAACTACTTGTTAATCGATTTTTGATTGAGGATTAATCTATTGACAGCAGTGAATGACTACCTGAAGTTTGGCACAGAATAACTTCAATGAACATTCTTGTGCAGCATAGTAACTGAATCCCATATACTACTACGTATGTTTGTTCTCACGGCATAAACAAATATCGCCTCATTTTTTTTGCAAAACAAATTCGTCACATGATTTTGGGTGTCAATGGCACAAGTCAGAAATGAAGGCTTTTGAAGTAGGTTATAATAACAAAAACTTGTGAAGAAAATCTGATGCAAAGTTTTTATTTACTGAAAAACGATAGCCAAGAAAAGTTATGCACTTTTTTAATTCCTTCAGAATTCGAAATGATACAGCTTTATAAATACTTTATACATTAATCCAACATCAATCAACATAGCTTTGCTCTAAAAATAGATTTATGGCGCGTGGATAGACTTTGTCTTGTAACTTTGTTGGCAAATATTTAAAATTTTGTATGTTCTTATCATACATACATTCAATTCATGATTCCATGAAACATGTGGATCAGCAAGATTAGCGTGCATTTTTCTCTTGTAAATTGTGATTGTAAAGCCACAATTGATTTACAACTTGCATATATGTATGGATATATATGGATTGCAAAATATTACAAATAAAAATGAATGAATTCAATCAAACGTAGAACAATAGTGCATCCATGTGCTATATGTGTAGTATTTACTTGAGCACTTGTACTCTGTACCCATTACACATAGACGACCGGCAGACTAGGCTTAGCGTCTTTAGAGTTTCGATCCAGTTTATTTAAAGAGAGTTCAGCTAATTTTGAATTTTTCACATCATTAAGTTTTAACCATAGCTTGTATGCACTTATATCATCTTGTATCCAGCATCTGCTAACAAATGAGCAAATTTGTTTGGGAAACCTTGCGTTCGTTCCCCGTGCCCCAATTTTCATTTTGCTAAAGCTGGCATTTGCTAAAAAATCTGGATCAACAAAT
The DNA here is from genome assembly GCA_034697805.1 of Orchesella bifasciata. NCBI lineage: Eukaryota > Metazoa > Arthropoda > Collembola > Entomobryomorpha > Orchesellidae > Orchesella > Orchesella bifasciata. Next base: position 9,617 of record JAQGAP010002010.1, on the reverse strand, counting down.
ATATCTGCTATATTAAAACTACTCTGTAATCGTTTTAAAGGCTGAATGATGATGAGTCAGGTTAAATGAGCTGAATGAACAAACATTATAGTTTTTATATAGGGGTACAGTTAGAGCATAACACTTTCGAAATAGTGCCTAGTCTCATACATAATTGCCTTAGTTTGCGCAAGGTCAGCTTAAAATCATTCATCCTGTGTGAATATTATATGCAAAGTAAATTAATCTGCATCATACATCATATCTGGGGCTAATAATCTGTCAGATGGAAGTGGAAAATTAGATACAATTGGGAGTCATTGTTCTTTAAGCGGTAGCAATTGTGTGGTTTCAAACGAGTGGAATATTTTTTCGGAAATAAATTCGGCCTCTGACTTCACTGACAAAGAGAAGAACATGATTACGCATCAACAAAATTTATAACACGGCCAGAAGAAGAAGAGTGGATATTTGTAATTTTGTCATAAATACAAATAAGCTGCGACTCCACTCCATATATCATCATGGGTGAGATGATGAAATGATAGAGAAAATGATGATGGCTAATCGCCTAGCCTGCCTCCAGTAGTCGTGTCATGGTGTGACATTAATTATTTGAGGAAGCTCAAAGTGGTCATCATTGTCACTGCCACTGCCATTACCACAGATTATTGTGCATGTCATTTTGCCTATGATATTATCAAAACCTCTTTGATTCCTCGTGAGTGTTATAGTGGTAGCCTCCAATCCCATGATCACATACTTTTGCTCAACTTTTCAATCACGAGAACAGAAAACGTTTGGATAATTAGAGTGAATATTATGCAAACATATATGAGATGACCCTGAAATTTACACAGCTTCATTGATGATTGAATATGATTTTTATACATTGGGTCAGAAGTTAAGATTGTTATGGACCGTGCTCAAAGAAGATACCATCACTTCAATCTAACAAAATATTCAGATTAGTAGCTGCATATTTTTATGAAAGAAGTTTGCAAACATTTTGCACGTAAATTCACAAATTTTCCAAGATAGCTATGCTCTTTAATAATCAGAACAGAAACATTTAATCCAGTAATAACTAGTTGAAAAAGATTTTAATGATTCCCTTGAGAATTTTTCCCACCAGCATAGATATCGTCATCGACATCAAGTTTCTCCTTGGAAAATTACATTACTCAACTGGTTACAAATAAACCAGTTGAACCTGAGAAAATAAAGTTGCGTTTCCTACAATATCAAAAATTTGTAAACACAGCAAATTCACTCATGATAACTGATGTTGGTTAAGATTCAACAAATTCCAAACTACCTGCAACAACTAATAACAATAACATCAAGTACCTAACAATGAAGAGTAGCTCAAAAATACATACAAATGCTTTTCTGACCGGTATATTTATTACAGACTGTTACGTACTCCTACAGGAATGCACTCGTCTGAAAATTAAATTATATATTGCATTTGCTCTTGAAGTGTCACTAAAAAGTAAAAATGTATCCAAATACATTACAGTTTATGGTTCTAATGAAAGTGCTTTCAAGCGGAAGATTGATTGCTGACGCACTAAAAGCCAAAAGTAGTATTGCAACAAATCTCCAACAAAAAATGTGGGCCTATTTCCATCAAAATATGTGAAGTTGGAGAGAGAGGTCCTTAAATGGATGTAAAATGAAAACAAAACTATTTGCCTAAGCATAAACTTGTCACGTTGTCATCTTAGATTATATTTAATTTTTGTGAGCTTCTTCAACTGCTCACCGGATATAACTGCATTTTCAACAAGACGGCTTTTTAATGATTATTACGGAGGAGGTGGAAGATGCAAGCAAGTCAATTAATCAATCGTCAATTATTTTAGAAATCTAAAAAGTTGATTCGTATGAGAGTAGGACGACCACTAAATGACGTCAAAAGTGCTGATGCATTGCCTACTACGCAAGCACCTGCCTTGTGCATGACCTAAGCAATAGACCTCACATAAACTACTGCAAAAATTGGGAACTAGGCAGCAGTCAAGAAAAAGTGCATAGTATTAGGAAGAGATTGCAGGTTTGGCAGCAATAAATCTTACTCGTACTCCCTAGCTTTAACGTTCCTGTCATAATATGGCGCATCGTTAAACAAACTGTTTTTGTCTCCTGTTTTTCACATTTAATTGCACTCTTTTCATAAACATAACTACCTACTTGGGTGCTAAATACGTAAAGTAAAAGCAAAACAAACTCAAACTCAACCCGAGATATTCTCGGAAAGGAGGAGACTGCATAAATCAAATTCGCAAGGAATAATAACAGTATCGAGGTCAGGTCAGCCAACCATAAAATGAATGATGCCCCATGATCAAAAACGTTGGATAAAAAGTATGATAATCAAATCACCAGCGGAATGTTATTTCCTATAACATCCCCATTTACTCGATCATTCCAAAATGCTGTACATCATTTACACTCCCATCTTGTCACTTTGTAGTATATCCACTATGAAAGTACTACTACAACTCTATTTTACTGACTGGGTGGAAATAAGATGCCCCTAAGACTAGAAGAAGAGATGACTGTTTCTATCCATATTACGTCCTTCTATTTAATGCTTGAATGGGTTTACATTCTACAAAGTAGTCACATAAATATATTGTTGTAGATAGGTTCCTTCATTCATTCCAGTGATTCTTTTTCCTTCCCTTTCCATTATTTAATGAGTGTTCCGGTTTAGTAGCATACATGCTCCAACAACTTTACTTTCCTTGCATGATGGAACCGTGCTAGGAACACATCATTCTTGGGGTATTGCTTCTGCCTGACTTATATGCACATAGTTTTCACTGTGTCCAACAGTAAAACGAAATCATTTCCTCGAAGACAGATTTATTAGAAGGAGAATGAAAAGTTGCGAACGTGGGCATACTATCAAAGGCCATTATAAAAGTCTTTTATCATCAACCTTCCCTTCCATAAATTTCCTTTGCTCCGCTGTCTGACTTACTTTTTTATGTTTGCGGAAAACGTGACAAGAATTATTTTCTGTAACTTGTTTCTCACAGAGGAGAAATTGCGAAAAGTGAGAGAGACAACTTTTTCCTCCTTTCATAAAAGGGATAAGTAATAATAATATCATCCCATGAATTTTTCACAATCACTAGCGCCGATCCCGTTCATAATGCTGATGTACTAAACTGTACATTTATCATATATACAATCTGTAGACACCCATTTATGTTATATACCTATTCGAACTCATAATAATTCGAATGTGTGCAGTCTCTGGAACTACAATTTCCAAGGATTACATTATGAGATCTGAGAAGGTGCATGATTACTAAGATGATAATTTACTGGTTTCCGACCTCAACGATTTGTCATCGTTTCTTCCTTTATGACAAAACATTTATTTGTCTGTTGGTTTTCTGCTTGGCTAATGATAAAGAAATAGGGAGGTGCTAACTAGGTGCGGAACACATTGTTGATCATCATTATCATCATCATCAGAACAAAATTGGATATTTCAGAGATTATTATATTCGGATGTGCAATACTACGCAGCAAAAGAGTGACGCAAACGGTATACGAACTGTCAAAACTAAAACATGCAGCACGACGACCGGCGACTGAATACGAATGTTTATTTTGCATTTTCCTAGAATTTTAAAGCCTTATATTTTGGAAACGGGATTCATGGGGTCAAAATATAGATTTTTGGCAATGATACAAATTATGACAGATAAAATGTAAATGGACCAGTTGACTTTACTCAAATCGCAATGCCTATTTTACGGAAGCGTAACCGGATAAGCGTCATTCAAAGCGATCATGTAGCGATGCGTACACACCGATAGACAGAAGGCATGGAACTCTTATTCTATCTGTATAATCATATTATTTTAGCATGCAAAAAACTGACTCAAAATCCTTGTGCTGTTAGCAAGGATATTCACATGATTCACGCCAAATTGGCGGGCCACTATAGCGGATATGACGAGTTGGTATATACCTACATGCGTGTGAGAAACATTGGTTTGAAACATAAAGTATACTATACGTTGAAGCAGCACAAGTGAAATCGTCAGATTGCATATCTTAGCCAGAGAGCCAAAATGTGCATGCATACTTTTCCACCCACCCACACACGCACTTCAAAAACAGTGGCTGTTGGAGTACGGTAGAGCAATTCACCAAAGGCTAAAAACACTCAGGAAGTTTGCTCTCCAGTCTCCAGCCTGTGTAAAATACAGAGAAGGAGAGCAGATTTGGTTCCAGTTCCAGTGTGTTGGCTGTTGTTCCTAAGCTGTATACATAAAAGCTTCCTGTTTGTCGAATAAGTATGTGAGAGGCAAAGCTAGTTTAGTGTGCACATGCGGTTGGGCTATGCGAACATGATAAAAATAGAATTTCACGAGAAAATCATTGATGCACATTGCAAACCGCGACGCATTTCAACAATGTACATGCATACTCAGATCTTTTTTCTGCTTGCTCAGATTCAGATCCAGACATCCAGTCAGCCAGACAGAGCTTTGATGGCCGTCACATGTACAGTGAACTAGATCACACGAATTTATACGTTACTAATGAACATGCAGACGGGTTTGTGTTCAAAGTGTCAATTCTCCCTTCCCCGCATTTCACCTGAACTGAATTTGTTTCAGAACTGGGGATGCCAAGCCACTCACCCGCTTATGATCGTGACAAGTAAGTGGAGGCTGAAGAAAATGCTGTAATGCGATGAGTCAAGGAGCAATAGACCAAATGCGTTCAATATATCGCTTTCATAAACAGAGAAACGCGTCATGAAACTAGTAAACTGATTCTGGTTTAAGATGATTTGTTCCAGAGGCGTGTAAGATAGAGCACCATTCCGATAGCATATACTATATTTATTGGATGTTTCCTGCTGAAAACGTTTAGCTGACACGATATCGTGTTATGGTGCCAAGACATGAATACAATGAATTTACATGAGACGACGGAAATGGCAGGAAATGAAGAGGCTATTAAGGAATTCTTACATTTTCTTGTCACGTAAGTAATCTTCCCTGTTTTCTTACTTAAGCAGGCTGTGATTTGGGTAAAATAAAATTTGATTTTGTATCTGGTTTACTCTGGCCTGAGCACACTCTACCATTATGCACCACTTTTATAACAAGACTATAGCACACAACAAGCTTATAGTATTCATTTATGCTCCTAACGACAAACCAAACGCCAAGAGAAAGGTGGCGGAAATCTAATAATACGGAAGAAGCGAAATGGATTTTTTTTTCTTTGCTTAAAAAAGTAGGTGAGAATGTATGGGCTTACCTTTTCCATATAAGTTGCATTGTGAAGCTCGTCTAGGGTTGGCCGAGGCTGAACATGGACGGACATCAAGTCCCTATAGTTATCCAGCTTGGGCAAGGCTTCTCTGGTTAACTGATTGAAGGATTTGGCATACTGCGTGTTATACACATATGTGTATTGGTTTGGTGACAAGCCATCATGACCATCACCCTCATCTGGATCCAGTGCTCCAACCTTGTTTACTTGGAATCTACTATTTTCTACATCACTCATTTCATGGGCGGCTGAGCCTGAGCCCTTACTGATGCTCAGTTTCCCTGAATGTGGCATATTTCACGGTTTTATCGTGTTGTCGGACAGGATGAGAACCACCGGAAAATGCTCTTTTGTTGAGTTGACAAAACTAGTCTTTATATAATATGTCTTCAGTTTAGCAAATACTCTTTTCTCCCTGATCCACCGAAATGGCCAAAAATCTTCTCCCTTTCTCTCCAACGTATACTCGCTGTTGGTTAAGGTGGTCTGCTGTTGGTTTTCAGCACATCAAATCAAGTCAAATGATCACAAGACGAAAGGATATGAGCATATAAGCCGCGAAGAAAGAGGCTGCTGCTTGCTCTGCTTTTACCAACTTCTTCTGAGCTGCTTCAAATGATGATGCTATCTCTTGTCGCGTATGAAGAGATTTTATGTGGATGCTTCCTTGCAGCCACGCACGTACAGTAAACGTTCTTTTCTTCAGTCCAGCTTTTCTGTTTGTTTATACCTGGTCATTGTCCTTGTTGTTCTCCAGGTTCTCTCTCTCCAAAATTGCTTCCAGCAGAGATGGAGGAGGTAGTATTAGCAGACGGGGTAGAATGAAAAGTCCTAAGTAGTAATAAGTTTTAAGTTAGATGGAACAACAGCTGGAAAATTTGTTTGAATTGCTAAATGATCCGCTTATCTAATATAATGTCACATCACATCTAGTCTTCTAAAAGCTTTAGTTTCAACAACCCTTTTTAAGAAAATAAGATGGAATAAAGATTTTAGACCAAAAAGAAAATTGAGAGAAAAGAAGATTAGGATTGATTGAACAAATTATTTTCTTAAGTTTCAAGGAAAACACATACGCATCTACTTTGTAATGGAAGCCTTCACTTTCAGAAAATCCTGCAAGAAATAATGCAGACGTGTGTGAGATAGGTGAAGACTTTCTTCAATAACTACTATGCCCAATTTGTTTTTCGCCGAGTAAGGATTTCAGAAAAGAAAAGAATAATTTAACAGGTAAGATATGAGAAAAGTAATGTTATATACCTTCAAAAAGGTGAAAATTGGTTGTAAATGAAGGGGAAAAAGTCGAAGACTTCACTCACTCAAAATTAGTTTTGAAAAAGTTATTGTGTTTCAAGCTATTCTGGAACTAGTTTATTTGTTCATTCATGCCTTTGTTCTTAGAGATGAATGCTGAGTTGAGACTCTCTTTCTCTCTCTATCAAGTGTATTCTTACGAGCACCAACAACGCTAGCTAGCGCTTGTAGCTCACGGACAGTTTCATAAATTCACTATGCACGATTGAGTTTTCTTTTCGGTTGGTTAGTTTACTCTACTTTTACCCTGTTTTTAGCTTTAAAAAAAACAAGGAGAGCACCAAAGTTCCCCGGTTAAAGTGTCTGTCACCTTTTTATTCCTGGGATAATATTCTATCACTCATTCAGTCGAAAAGTTGAGTTTTTTCTCCAACTTCCGATTCGGCAGGAATGAACCACTCTGCTGCTACTACAACGTGGTGGTGTGTGCTTCGTTGAGTTGTGAAGTGGATATAGAGCAACTCGTTGTATGTAATAAAATCGCTGAGGGGCAAATGAAAAGATCAGATGAAGAGTTTCTTCTTCTGTTCCTCTCCTTTTCTTCCTCTGCTCCGGAGTGGAAGAGCTCTTTTTCTAATACCGTATTATTATTATCTTCACTGCTTAATTTAATGAAAATTTGAGCTCTTTCCCAGTCTAGGCAAAAAAAAGTTAAGCCAGCACCACTAGAATGAAAACGAGGGTGTAGGCAGATGTTTATGAATTGAGAAAGTAGACTCAAAAACTGCCTAAAAAGTTTGATGACACGGCTATAACAATGTATATTCGTATAGGGAACACTTTACTTTTTGCTTGAGAAAAAAACGAGGTCAGAAAATTAGTTGGACGAAGAAAGACTCTTGCTTGTCTTCACTTTTTGGGAGAAATGAGAAGGATAAAAGAAAAATAACTGTGATGAAAATCTCCCAAAAAAATGACAAGGAGATATGGGGAGAAAGGAAATAAAAATGAGTTAGGAAATTTTACAACGAGAGAAAAAGTGACATATGAACTGGCTGGTTGACTGAGCTCAACTTGCCAGTCTTCAGCGTGGTTTGCTAGAGTAAATACTCTCTTGTTATCGCGTTTTTGCTTCACTTTTTTTTCACTCTCCTCCTCGTTTGTTGTGCCCAACTTACACTTTTGTAAATAGTGGAAGGGGTATAGATGAAATGTAAATGTCAGCGTGAGTGAGCGTATGTGTTTGTACCGGTTCCGTGAAGGAATGAGAGGAGAGCAACAGCATAACAGTGAGAGTGAATGAATGCCGACGACGACTTGCTGCTGCTCCTGAAGAAATTTATTTCAAGGGAGGTTGTTCCTAATAGGAATATTATGATATGGAACTAGTAGCCGTCATAGTAGTAAAAAGTTACTACTTAAATACAACCCTTCTTAGATTATAGTAATGAGTTATGTACATTGCAAAAAAGCTAGCATAGATATATGGCACAGGTTTATTTATGCTCATAGCATAGCATAACCGGTGTAGAGTTCATATATATGTGCACATGGATTAGGTAATGGACAAATTTCATGTACATACATCAAAGCGTAGGATGATGATTTGAAAAACATATTATGTGTATACAATTCACATGCATAGATGATTCGCGTCTCTTCAGATTATGAACACATACATAACACATTGCTTCTGCATGACTTGAATGCTTCAACTTTCGCAAAAATAATGTCGATATACAATGTACATATATAGGAAGACGTACATGGGATCAGAATGGTTCGTAGGATCCCATTAAAAATCTTGTGTACTTAAACAATATACAATATATGATGTCTACGTCCATATAACCAACGACAAGGGATAAAGGATGCAAAGTGACTGCTCATCCACAGACGTCAAATACTATAGTCGAGATGTACATAAATATATGTAATGTAAGCTGAATTACGAATCTTCCAAAGCACGAGCAAAAACAGAAGTGAGAACTCATTCATCCAGACATCCAGCATGGATAAATGGATCTACATATTATATTATGGCAATAGCAACCCAGCCAGGTCGCATCAGAAATAGGGAAGGCCACTAGTACTGGTTTTGTGTCAGGCTCTAAAACTGTTAGTGGTAGCACATGTGAATAAACTAAACATATACCAAAAGGATAAAGGTTACAAAGACGTTAGTTTGGATTGGGATTTGCTGAGTCGGTAAATATATGCATACGTTTCAAAATGTGTATAATCATGGCACTGTTTTGTTTTGCATGAGGATGATGGTAGTGGGATAAGCAAATGTAAATGCAAAGGTCTCAATTGTGGCACTACAAGTCGGCTACAACTACAATTTCCAGCCTTGCTTGCTTGTTGGAACTGCAAAGTACAAAGGTTGATTTTGAGTGCTAAATACTATAACCAGTGAAACGGCATGAATGCATCTGAATATTCATTCTCTTCTGAAAGCCGTCTGCCGCAAACCAATTTCTCAATCAAATTTAAAATTACTAAAACTATTGAGAAAATCTGGTAAAATATAACCAACCTCGCTGATTTTAGGAGAAGAACCTGCAAAACGTGACAATGATACTTGATTTCACTTGATTTTAAAGAAAATCATGGTTGATGTGCCATGTCAGGGTTATTGGTTATGTAGTTTGTGACCGGTATGCAGCCCCGCTCATGCTTTGAAGCAGTCAGATCAGGTTGTAACATTTTCTAGACTGCCTAATTTTTCTGTTTAAAAAGTAAGTCTTAGGTTAATGTATTCCATAAAGTTGTGTTTTTTGTGAAAAAATTCCCTTTATACATTCATTATTGAGGTATGCATATGCATAAGCTTCATGTCAAGTCTTGTCAGACAAAACTAAATTCATTTCATGAAAATGTATTTTCTGAACATGAAAGTATTCTCTGAAAGTATAATGGAGCTCGTTGCTTGCTCCCCTCTGAAAACAACTCGTTCCTTGTTGATGACAGAATCTTCACAGAAGCTTTGGGAAAGCCTCCGGGCGTCATAATCAAAACAACATAAATTTGCGGCTTATCTTTCATTTTTGCAGATTTCA
>JAQGAP010002009.1:0-16852 GCA_034697805.1 Orchesella bifasciata | reverse complement strand
ACTTAATAAAGGCACTAATTGAATGAATTAAAATTAAAATAATTGGATGTAATGGGTGACGGAGTAGTCCAAAAAAATTACAGTTCCTTTAAAACGAATTATATCTACCAATACTTTATAGACAATTTGTATATTGTCACTTGTCACATCAATGCAATTTATATTCTGATAAACAACGTGACATACAATTAGGCTTGCCAGATTTCTGAAATCTGAAAGTAGTACCATTTAGCTAAATATCGTAAATTTGACGAAAAAGCCGGGTAAAAACACGATTTTTTTTCAAATTTCAGTGCTGAAAAGTAGTACCGTACTACTGAAAGTAGTACGTCTGGCAGCTATAATACAATTCACAGATTTTCACTTATGTGCTGCTGAGACAATAAGCTACGCGGTTTTCTTACTTATCATATCATCTTATGCTTCTATTCAAGGGTACAATTACATAAGTTGTTCTTTTCCTCTTCGCCATATACATATAACATGATATGATGCCAGCCTAATCACATGCATGTATAAAAGTATGTATGTAAGTTTCATTTACACCGTGACCAAATACACTCTCCCGTCTTCCACAAGACTGCTCTCCGATCGGGTTCTGTATGTAATATCACAGTTTGATGGTCTATTGCATTGATTAATTCAAAACTAACAATGTATCGCTTTCTTTATTCAAGTCGGCGAAGAAGCGCAGAAATCTCAATAGGGTTCATTATCCCATTCGGTGAATTAGCCATTTAACTTTACTAATATACATGCTTTGCAAGGCCATCGAATTTCCGTCTTTTTAAGAAATCCAAATCTGTGTTGGAGATCATTTTATAAAACTTGCACGCTGCCGAGATATACATACATAATATATGAACTACTGCTATGTCTACTCAACATCCAGTGCTGCACGTTTTACAAGTGAGATTCTTATACGTTTTGCAAAATATGATGTCATATTCAGATGCCTCTGTATATTTTCCAGTATGTCACATAATGTCCCTATGAATTCTTAACTGGACTGTACTTGTATATGTATTATCTGAGACGGTAGATGGTATTAAGATTTCGTCTACGTTCGCGTCGTTCGAATTTAAGAGTTTACATAATACATATGTACACTAAACAAAATAGACTTGGTTTAGGTAAGCAAGACCAACTGCATATCAACAAAACGGATTGCTGACTTCACTGCCAACACAGGTTCATGAGTATCCGTGCTGTGTTACTTCTGCTTTTGAACAAAGAAATCTGTCCATGCCGATTAATACGATTGAGCAAAGCTTCACTTCCTTCAATTCATTTAGGGGTACGGCGAAATCTTAAACCAAAGTCGATAGATCAAATGCCATTTATTAATTTATGATTTATGATTTATTTTCCATTTTTGACAACGGGAGTGATACAATTGGTATATATAGCATTTTACAGGGGACAAATTTCTTAATACTAAAATGGGGTTTAGATGTGCATTGCATGTTAGAAAATAGAACAGCTACGCAACACATACTATTTAAGTCTGTAATAATAATAGACGCAAACTCCAACTTTTTGGGATTTAAGAAGATGCTTTCTTTTATTTTCATAAAAACATTTTGCTACATGTTGATAATGCACATGAAATGAAAGAACACAAAGTATTTTTTTCTGCTCCACGTATCCATGAATCAAAAACATCCAAGTTTCACTTGGAGGGCTCAACCTGCTTGGCATAAATCGTATTGATAATTTGATCTAATTCTTCGTCCAAATTCAACTCGTTCCATTCAGCCATTAGTCCATTTACGGCAGTGGTAAGATTCACAATCTCTCTACAGTAAGAAAGTACATAATTATCATTTGAATTGGAAATGCAAACTTGTTTATACCCTCACAAACCCTATGCTTATGCTTACATGTCGCCTTCTTGGTAGTTTTTTAATATCTGCTCGATTTCGTCCTGTTCCATCTCTGCCAATTCGTCAAAAGTTGGTGCGTTTCCGCCATAACTTTCTTTGCTCAGAAGAAAGGCAGCTTTCACCTGTTCAAGTTGGTGAGAGAAGTCTTGTGTTTTCTGATGCCATCCTACGAAAGTTTGGAGGATATCAGCACGTTTCGTTTTTGGTAGCATTTTATATGGTTTGTCCAACTGTTGGGATGCCGTTGTGGCAATTCGGTTTAACTAAACATCAAAGAACGAATTAATTAGTTTCAATTGCAGAGTATTGTCAAGGTAATACCAACTATTTATTACCTCCGTATCCAAATGAGATAGTGCGTCCAATAGTTCACATTCTTTTGCCAGCCAGGTGATTTGGCTATTTTTCATTATAACTAAAACCTTTAAAAGAGCTATTTTCCATAGCTGGTAAGCAAGTACTACTGCTTCCGGAAACATTTTCTCGAAGAGTTTTAGGAATTTAAATTGATTTGCTAAAAAATATTAAATATATTTAGGTTGATTCCTTTTGCCCATAGCTTAACTACGCACCTCCTAGGTAATGAGGTCAAAAATTACTTTTAAAAAAGTTGTTAAAAAATGACATAGTTTCATGTAAACTTTCTACTTCCTATATAAATCTTCCATTGTTTCATCAGTACTACAATAGACTTTCTCTACGACTAATTTAGTTCACAGAATTTTTGTCATTGTGTGTTTTCGAAATGAGCCTAAGCTTACATAAATCTTATTTTTCATGACCTAATTACAAGTATGCTTTCTTACATTTCACCAAAAAATATATGATGACACATTAATAATATATGCATGTAAGTTTCATTGACCCCGTAGCGATTTCCCCTTCCGTCATATGAATGCTTTCAATTTGATTTGCCGAATTGCTGTACTAAATAAATAGAGAAAAGTAACGGGAAAAGTCAACACGCTTTTATAACATATTTTTTGCATGATGCCATTGGTGGATGGGGACAAGTTATGTTTATGTATATTCAATGTGAATTCTCGCAGCTTGAAGTCCTCAAATCTTTATACGGTCATGTACTTTCTAGACATTAGATTTCCAACACGAAATGAAGGGTGCACACATGTTTATGCTGTTGGAAGCGAGAACGATCGCTTTTTAATCCAGGTGTCAGCATGCAAAACTACGAATCGTCTTTCATGTCTCGTCTATTGTCTAAATGTAATTGCATTTAGCTTAACAATGCCATATGTCATACGCAATTTTATGGGAGATAGTTGAAAAGTATGTGGAAATAGAGAAGCAATGTTCCTTATGACTTTGTTACGGATGAATGCCAACAACCCAGTAAGATGTATAACCATCAACCGATAATAACTAAATATTAAAAGCCAAAATTGTTTTGAGCAGCTCTATCAATAAATTATCTGTCAAAAAGTCAAATCTCCCAAGGAACTGTTCTCAACAAAGATTTATAAGGAAAAGAAACTGGATTTATAAATTCAAAAAAAGTATATGACACAAGTTCCTGCATCACGTATCCATGAATCTAAAATATCCTAGCTTCACTTGAAGGACTCAATTAACATGTCATAAGTCTTCTTGATGATTTCCTCCAGTTCTTCCCCCAGAACTTTCTGCAGCCTTTCCCATTCAGCAGTTAGCCTCTTCATGGTGGACCTCAACTTTTGAATTTCCCTTGAGTAACAAAGAAGATCAGTGTCATTTTGAGTTGTGAAAGCAACTATGTTAGTACGCCCAAAAACATTAAGCTTTGCTTACTTTAGTCCTTCACTGCAGCTCTTTATTTTGAGCTTTACATCTGCCTGTTCCATTTCCTTTAGCTCTTCCAACGTTGGCATTTCTCCGATGTATTTTGCTTTGTACACTTTCAATAGCGTGTCCATCTGCTCTTTGCGGAGAACAACGTCTTCCAGCTTTGCATACCACTCCAGGTAAGTGTCCAAGATGCCACCACGTTCTTTCTTTGGAAGACAGCTATGTGGTAATTTAAACCGTTGGAATGCCGAGCGGGTCATTGCAACTACCTAAACAGAAAAGAAGAGAGCAGTATTAGTGTAATTAATTGGTTTTAATAGTCAATGTTAAATATAATAGTATAATACTTGTTACCTCCTTCATCATCAGATATCCTGCCAATAGAATTTCGTGTTGTATGTTAAGAAACACCGTTTCACTGTCTTTCATAGTTTTTAGATAATTGGACAGGACAGAAACCCTGTATTGTCCCAAAAGGTACGCTTCTACCACTATCAACGAAAATTTTTCTTCCGGGCTCATCTCCATGTTCATAGTTTAAGCAAAAAGGAAAGGTTCACAGATTTACACAAAAAACATGAATAAAGTTAACTTGTGTTCAGCTCTTAACTACGCACTTAGATAATGATCAAAAGCCTTCAATCAAAAATAATTGGTTCTAATACAGAAGACGGATTTTTATGATAGCTTAATATTTTTGCTTGAAACTTTGTACAATACAGTATATTAAGTTTCTATTGTTTCAATAGTACAAAAGACTTCACGTATTCTCGGTATCACGCTTTTGAGAAGTTCCGAAGCTGTGCCAACTTACTTACGTGTCTAATATGTCTCAATGTCTAATTACAACTATGGTTCTTTTACACTTCGCTATAAAATATAATATGATGACATCCTAATCATAATGTTTCATTGGCTTCGTAACTGATTACTGCCCCCTTTTGAGTTTCTAAGCGAATTGCTTATGAACAAAGAAATGGATTCATGAAATCTCATGTTATGTATTGCGTCTTTATGTTGCAAATGAATGATATGTAAACATGCATAAAAATACTAAAATATGGATTGGTAATTACTAGAACATCTAAGTGGTTGTAAGCAGCTATTTATTTTGTATTCGAAAGATCTTTTCTAGGTGTTAACACAGAGTATGCAAATTACGAAACGTTTTGCATAGGCTCGATACATTAGCTGAACTACTATTATTAGAATTAATAACTTATAATTTAACAGGTAACCGGTAAAGACAATAATCAAAAATTATGCTCGGTAACACTAATAATAGTTCCTTTACAATGCCAATGTGTAAAAATGTACTACTGAGAAAGAAAAATTTGTAGTTTTTACAGGAAAGATTAACAAATAAACTACTAAATAAAGTTGTCAATTTCATTCAAACTCCAATAATTACGTACGACTCAAGTAATCAATCATATTATACAACATCTCTATAAATTTTACGTATAAAGGGAGTCTAAAGCTATTTCTAAAGATCAACTACCGAAACTAGTAATAACAATAATAATTGCAAAAATATTTCTGAATACCAAATACATTTGAAAAGGGAAACGTTATCAGAGACAAAGTGATTCTGCTTTGTCGCTTTTTGGATGGATTGGGGTATCCAGCCGTTGGCACAGCTCTGCAATTCGTTGAGCGTAAAACTCAATTTCCTCCTCTTGTTCACCGTTGAGCTGATCCCATTCGATCTTGAAGTCTTCAAAGATGCCTTTCCAACTTCGTATAATCCTTCAAAATAAGAGAACACAATTATTTCTGTAAACTCGTATTTAAATGGAAAAACCTAGCATTTTAAACGGTGGTGATACTTACTGCTCTCCTTTCATCCAATTCATCACAAGTTCCATTCGCTCTTCTGCAAGCATCGTTGACAGTTCCTCAAAATCCGGTGGTGTTTCTTCTCCTTTTCTCGCATCTTCCAGTTTCTCGACTAATTCGTTGGCTTCGTGAAGTCTATCCAATAGGTCACTACGCTTAGCACGGGCCCCTTCTTGTTTCTCCCCGATTTCATTCCCTTGCTTCATCCATGAAGACAATGCTTCCGTGTCACCGTTGAATCTGGCAAGCAATGGTTCTCGGGCTTGTCGTCGTCTCTCCATCCATTTGATTTCCTACAAAAAAATGGATTACTTAAATAAATGTCCTTCAACCCAGCGGCTCTCTCTCTCTCTCTCTCTCTAACAATTGTGTGTTTTAATTGGTATAACAAACACTGTCGCTAGTTTTTAAGATTAATTTGAAAGACGAATTTTCATTACCCCCGCGTATATATGTCGTATAATTCTCTGGATCTTGACGATGCTTTGAAGCCACGCATATTGGGATTTGCAAATCCGGTTTTCAACCAAGAGAATCTCCTTCTCTTTGCTATGAACTTGAAGAGCCTGCTGCAGCAGATAACTCATCTCGGATCAATTTTTAGTCCACAGGGAATAAAACAGATCAAATAGTTGCACGATATTATGCACAGCTAAAGGAGAATATAATTCAGGCTAAGAAAAAATCAAAACAGGAGGAAACCCATATTTGGTGTGAGTCACTATTCGACCTCTTTTTCCACAACAGATCTTAAGCCTCTCTGAAAAAAGAATCATGATAGAAGTGGTGTTGATAGGAATGGAAAGGTACGCTTTCTTAGGCGGGATATCGTAGTTAGATAGGGACATACTGAAGTAGCAATTTACCTTTTATATCTGCATATAGAACCCTAATAATATAGTCATGAATGTTTTGAGTTGGTAGCAACGAGTACATGTCTAACAGTCTTATTTCTCCAGTATTAAATATAGGGCTTTGTATACTCGCAGTACAGGGGTTGTCCTCATTATTAAATTTTATTGTGTGTTGATAACATGAAAAGTCCTAAGTTCAGCATATCCTTCAATTATGTAAATCTACTTTTTCGTCGCATTTGTAGAAATTAAAACAGTTGGGATGTCAGTGGATATGGAAAAGTATTGTACCCAGCCAGGTTTTAAAATGCATACAAGCTCAGTCGAACATTGCTTATGTTCATGCACAGGATGCAAACTAAATCAGTCATAATTGCTGCTGCATGAATGCTGGTTTGGATGTTATCGTCTAACTTGAGAGACAGACTTGCTCAATGTGATTGACTACTCAAGAAGTATGCACTTTACTTGTAGAAGCTATTCTTTGTTAATCAGGGACATGTGTATCAGTACTCCTACCACAGCTATACTGCATGCAGAGCAAAAGATTTTTGGGACATTAATGCGACAAACAAAGACTGAGAAGAACAAGCGACTCAAAAAAGTATAGGGTCACAAACTAATAAAAATCATACCACACTGGATTATGTTTCATGCTAAAAGTAGACAAGAAAGCTTGTTATCAACAAATGGTATGGTAATCAAATTATAAAAACAGATTAGACTCCAGGAAGTAAGTGTGACTACACTGGAATATATTCTAGACAAATTGTAGACAAATTGTAGACAATCGGGTAGTCACCAGAATTTATTTCATTCACGTTTCAACTTTCATCATACACAGCCATGATATCATACATCACAAAGAAATCTTATCACTAGTTTACAAAAATTAATCTTATAGTGGCTAAAACCCACTATATATTTCAGTTCACAGGTTCAACGCATGTGAATTATTGGAATAATAACTTGAGTTCATCATTCAAAAGTCATTCTAACAGTTCACAAAACTGCAAATAAAAGTACATAAACGTTAATCAGTAATAAGCACATAGATACATCAAAACAAACTACTTCTTCACTTTTGAACTCTTTTAAGATGTAAAAAACCTTTTTAATATCATTAAATCGTAGTAGTCAACGTTAGTATCAATAAAATACAGAAATAAAGCTGTTGGGGATAAAACCTTCCTCAAAAACACAACTGAAAACTCATCATCATTTCATGACTAATGCTTCTTCTGTTGGCTCTTAGCAAAAGCTGCAGCCTGCGCAATGCATTCATCTAACTCCTCTTTCCATTTTCCTATAGCCGCATCCCACTCATCCTTCAAACATTCAAAAAAGGTTCTCAAGTACAGAATGATCCTACCAAAGAAAAGAACGGAAATTGTTAGATATTACATAGATAAAATACAAAGTTGACTTGACACAAATAATTTATATCATTACAATTCGGCTTCGTTCATCCTCTTCAAGGCTTTTTCCCATTCCTCAATTTGCATAGCGGATACGGCTTCCCAGGTCGGCACCAAATCTTCCCAATTTTCTTCTTCCTTGTCGACGACTTCAATAGCGTTGAACAGTCTTTCCCGAAAAGGCTTCCATTTTTCGCTAAAGGTTCTGTATAGTTTATAAATTTCATCTATTTTGTCCCAACCCAGCCAAGAAATGCCTTTTCCAGCTGGCAACCGAAGCAAAACCCTGTGGACATTCACCCGTCCCTTTTCCGATAGCTCCATTCCCTACAAAACAAAAACGAAAATGTTGTGATTTGTTTGTTAATTGAAGGGCAACAAAGTTCAAATCAATATTATGCATAGTGAACAGCCATCAGAGAAATTATAGGAACACCGTTAAAACATATTAGATCCCTTGAATAAGACACATGCATAATTATAACAGATACAGCTTACCTCTTTTCTCAAATAACATATAATATCATTCAACTCCGACTCATTCTCAATACAAATTTTCTCTTTCTCGTGAAATACACACAGCATAAACTCAACTTGCTCTTCTCTCTTCAGAAATTTCGCCATTAGCTCAAACAGATTTCCTTGTGAGCCCATTTTTAATGCAGTTGAATGTATTCCTAATGATCGGTGAGTACAATGAGAAGAACTACAATGGGCAAATTGATAATTAACTTCGTAATGATTTGTTAGCAAAAATAATCAATGAAGGTGTTAAAAACTCAAATATAAAATGAGGGAATGAATTGGAGATGGTTTTCAGTATGAAGTCGAATAAACTTTGCGAGGGTCCAAGCTTTGTTCTTCTACCATTCTTGTTAGTGCGAGTTGTTTGCAAGAGATAGGTGAAACTGAGCATCGGTCTTTGGCTCCCGCAGTTTCAGCTAGTTTGCATTGTAGAGCGTTTCCCCTAGCTCGATTTTGTTAATTATGTAGAAAAACTCTACATAATTCTCGAAATTAGCATAACTTAGAACAAAACATTTAAATCTGACCAGTCAAACGATTTGGTTTCGCATACTTGTCGGAATAATGCCTAAAATGGAAAAATGGCACTTTGACTAGGATGTTAAAGAGGAAAATATGTGTATGCTACGTTCTAAGTGCTTACATACACTAGATTATTGAAACCAACAGGAAAAGCAAACTGCCACTTAAAAACATTAAAGAATGAAAAATACGATATAACGATGATTCGTCTACCCAATTCTCGTCTTATCTTGTGATGTATGAGATCATCGTATAGAAAAGCACGCTAAGACTGTACAACTACAAAAATGTAAGTAAAAGATCGTACGTTACAGATTTACAAACAAATAATATAATACTAAGAAGTATATTATCAAAAGAAATATGAGAGCCTTTATTAGATTTTCTTTCAATATCCAATGACCATGCAATATGACCATAAACCAGTAAACGGAGTAGATTCTCCAAATAATTTGTGAACGGTTTCATGAAAAGGTGATCAACACATTACTCTTTACTAAATTTAGTGGCGTATAATCTTGAAACAATGGATGGAACCCTTCCGTATAATAATCCGCATTGTATCAGAGCTGTATGGGATACACTGTAAAGGCTTTTTTTCAATCAAAATCTTATGTTGTACCTATATCTTCAGATACACATATTGTGCGGAAGGGTTATGTTAATAAAGAAAGCCTAATGCTCTTTACCACTTCGTATTTATGAGACAGTAGGTAGAATTCCATTACCAATACTGTGCTACTGTGTACCGGTTACTGGAAACGGTATGAATAGATTTATGAATAATTTTGAAAAGATGCTACCAAGCTCAAGTACAAAGAGTCATTACTACATGCATAGAAAGCTAAGAAATGTTATAATTTAGAGGTGGAAGTTCTTATTGCAACGACGTTTATGTGCATCTAATTTTAAGATGGACTCTATTTTTTTTTGTTAGAATGCGAAATGAAACAAACGGGAAAGCAATTGATTTTTCTATGATTGAATATATGAAAGTAACTTAATTTATTTTATCTTTCGCAAGTAGATGCATAAATATGTATACATATGCGTTAAAATGGACATCATAAAGATTTAAAAGTTATACTAACTTAACTATAATTCCTGTCAAAAATATGTGTCACCGGTTCACATGTATTCCAAGGTAATAATTCAATATAGTAGATAATAATAGTTGATATTAGTAAAGTAATCATAAAATAAACATAACCTATTAGTTGCTAAATAACATAACGACAATCGTAGAACTGACTCTAATTTCCGTTCATGTCGTCATATGCATTTTCTACCATCTATTTCATCATGTACAGCTTCAAATAACAAACAGTATAACATAACCAACGACAGTTTAACTACAAATCCATAAGTATACTGTAGCTAGTTCAACAATTTAAGAAGCTGATGCAACAGATGAATCGGACACCGAGTCCTTCATTTCGTCGTAGCTAAAATCCTCATTACCCAAAAAAGGGGAACTATATAACACTTGGTTCCTCAGTGGTTTTCTTGTAGATTGCAGCTAATTGAGCACAGTCTTGAATACCTTCTTCCAGCGATCTCTTAATATTTTCCCAGTCATTCATAAGCCCTTCGTACTTGGATGCCCAGCTAGCCGCTATCCTTTATAAAAGAATCAAAATTCGAATTTACAATATAGAAAATTTCAGTTTTGGTGGTCATTAAGAACAAAATTTTCTTGCTTACCTTTTACTCGTTTCACAGATCCTGATTTTCTTTCGAATCTCCTCCAATGCCATTGAAATAGTAAAATCTTGGGTAAGTTTATCCCAAACTGTTTTCGCTTGATCAAAGGCTGCGTTAGCATGATTCAATCGCTTTCGGAACTTTGTCCACTTCACATTGTTCAACATTCTTTCATAACTCGCAATCAGTTGGCGCATGGGTGAGTTTAATTTGCAGTTTTCAGTGAGATTGTATGTCGGTAGCTCAGCTCCTATCTGTCGTAACCGCTTTTCCAATTCACTGTCCTAAGGAAAAAAATTAGATTAGAATTTATTATTGAGATAAAATTATGATTACTGGGATTTACAATCAAACTCATAATCAAGTTGTTTTAGTAATATTTATGTCGGCAAATTTACTCACGTAGACAACACATAAACATAATAGTTTACTAACCTCCACTAAAATTAACATTTGTATATCCACGATATCTATCGCCAATTTTGTCCACTCCATCTGACTAGATGTAACTTTCCATTGTGCTAATTCAATTTCCCTATGCAAAGCTTTATCTTTCTTTACAAAATCCCTCAATTCTTTTTTCTGATTCATTTTCGAAAAGTTTATAATACAAGAAAGCTAACGATCAACTCTAATGTCACAGAATTAGTTTGCTATTTTTTAAAAATATAAATAAATTGAAAAGCGGAACCAGAAATACGCACGACTATTTTTTGAAAGGAAACGGACTAACTAGGAATGTGTTGAGCTGTCACTGTCCGCTTAAATATTTCTGTCATATAATAGGAAAAAGCTATTGTGCGACAATTGCGCGTTTTTTCGATTTTGCATCCAACTTTTTACCATCAGCTTGATTTGCATAGAATCTAGTATTGTGAAGTTTAGTCCAACGTCATCGGCTTATTGCAAAGTATCTAAAATGCAAGCCCCTACTCCTTCGCTTTTGTTGCGAGCAAAATATTCAAATTTATCAAACTATACAGTTTATTCATGAGTCAAATACATTCCCAACTCGATAGTGAGTACTATATCACTGATAGTTTATGAATGAAAGTCAAAGTAGGGTTCTTTAGAGAGGGATAATGCAAATGACACATTACCTTACAACCAAGATGTCACAAAACGGTCAGCAAGCTAACGAACTATAGAATATAAACATCTACCTATTTTGGTGGCTGAAAAGCTCAGGAGTTCTGTACATTGTGACAGAACTAGTAACACCTAATCATTTTCCCTTTCCTGATAGCTGATGCCATTTCTCTTCTTCCTCATTGAAACCAGGTAACAGGTTAATGGTGTCATACATATCTTCCTAAAAGACAGATTCATTTCCGTCCCGTGTTGTACATATAGATCTGTGTTAGTCGTTGCTAACCACTTAAAGCTTTCTCCTTCTCTCTCTGAAGACAATCGGTCCTTTCCTGCTCGTGTATTGTATATCGGAAGCATAATTCCACAGGCTTCAAAAGGGTGACGCAGACAACCACTGAATGCACAATATTTTTATAATTAGGCTAGGTTTGTGTTTCATATTTCAAACAAAAATACGGTACGGAATTCGACTTACAAAGTAGGAGACCAAAGAGGCTTATCGACCTATTTTAAGTAGATAACACCACCAGTGCACTGTGCAAATATAATGTAATATTTTATGGATACTAACTTTCATATTGCAGTGCAGTTGCTATATAGAGAGTGTATGTTAGGGAACGGTATGTACACGTGTGCAAGTTTGCTGTTTTTGTGGAATCTGAGAATCTGGAATGACGTCATTCATTGGTCGTTGCACGACTTAAGATTTGTTCAGGTTGAAAGGTAACAGGTATGCTCTGAGTTCCACAATGGTTAAATAGTAAATGATTGCAGTAACTTGTTGGAATTTTCGATTTAGAATGTTAAAACATGTATGTACATGGACCTTTAAAATGACTTCCCTTTAGTTTCCTACTTTCTCTACATGGCAAAGTATGTATAACCTTGAACTGTTTGTCAAAAACAAAATGAAAGAAAAACGAAAACTACAGTTAATAAAACAACACACGGTCCATGATTTTATTCATTAGAATGAAATAATCGCAGAGGTCCGAGGAAAATCAGAAAAAATGATTTTGTGTAATTGTTCCCATGAATGATGAAATTATGTCAATCATTTCATCGCAGCTATCCATCGATTTATCCAATTCCTTTTTCAAATCAGTCCATTGTTGTAGCACACCTTCGAAAAAGGCTTTCCACTCAACACTGAACCTTCAAAATATATAATATGTCATTTGTCAAACAAAATTGTACTTAATTACAAAATTAAATGTACAAAATTAAACCCTCACGAATAAAACAAATGGGGCAACTTACATCTCTCCATTCTTCCAATTTTGAACAACTGCTTCTCGTTCCTCCTCTGAAAGTCTCCCCAATTGTGTGAGATTTGGTGGGCTCCCAGCCCAGTCAGCCCCACGTTGTCCCATATTCATAGGTATCAAAAACTTTTTGTTCGAATTCCTCACACTTCTTACGGATTTGATCAAGTTTCCTTTTGGTAGGGAAAACATTTAAGTGACCGACTGGCAAAGACCCTTCCAGTGTTTCATAACCTTTGACAGATTTTCCAATGAGTCGGAGACTCTTTAGGAAGTACAAAAGTACAAAAGTATTATGAGGGGTTACTGATACATCAATTTCAAACGTCATAACTTTATAACGAATTAATCACAACAACTTATCAAATTCGTAGCTCTTCTTACCTCTATACGAATAAGATATTGGATATTCGAAATCTTCAACATATTACCGTGCCATTTTAATTTATTGGCTTTCATGCTTTTTCGCATTTTCAAGGTCACTCGGAGCTCTTCGACACTCATGGTTGGTAGCAGTGCTGAGTTAAAAAGGAAAAGATAATGAAATTTCCAATATTCAATGAAAGGCTTTATAATACAAGCCGACAACAGATGAAAGTTGTACGCTAAATAGAACTATGAAGAGTCAACGATGCACAGAAGGCTGAAAGGGTGTTTTTCAAATATAAACTCGCATTACTGTTTGAGTAGTACATGTAAATTGTTTTCCAAAAGATGTGCTTACCTTCAAAAGAAGTAAGAAATCAAAAAGTTGCAAAAACTGAGAATACAGATTCAAATTCACTGGTAACTACCTCCTCTTAAAAGCGTTGCAAACTAGAAAGTTAATGAAATTAATTCTGTAAAAACACCAGATCTGTCAAGAATAAAAAACACGGGTAATTCGATAAATAAAGTTCCTTCCGATACCCTCAAATATGCACGTGTGGAATGTGTTAAAAAAGCATCAAGCTCTCAACTTCTTTCTACCTACGATTCCAACATTTCAAGAAAGTGAGACGGTGCTGGTTGGATACAAGCATGTAGCGATGTATGCTTTAAGACAATTGCGAGAAGAAGAAGGAACTCTGTCTACGACCTGTATATCATTCGTGGAAAGCTAGACAAAAGGCTGTAAGGATATGCTACAATGAATTCTTGTCAAATGACGTAAACGTAACTCAGCGTATGTACATTTATCTTTATTAGAATACGAAATACGAGTACCTCAAACTTAACTAACTCAGTTCCAAGCATCCAAAGACAATATACAATTGTGTAAGTAAACCTTACTTATGCGTCAATATGTGAAATATAAAAATACAAAAGTTATTGTAATTTAACACCAATTACTATCGTCACCGGGTCATATGCACGGCCAGGAAGGAAATCAATACATACATAAAATCCGTTATTATACAACATTACTAATTAATTACTCAGAAAAATAAGTTCAACTTCAACAGTCGAATTGTACAGACAATTAGTCACCGAATCCTTCATCTCCTTGTCACTAATAAAATCGATGAAAATTGAAAACAACTGTGTATTGCATTGGAACTTCAGCATTTACTTCTTCCCTTGTCTTTTCTTTGTCATCCTTGTCCGCTTTCTTGTTGTTGATGGAGGCAATGAGCAAATTGAGCACAATCCTGGATGCATATCTCCAGCTCTGCTTTGATAGTTCCCCACTCCATCCTAAACCGTTCAAACTTGGATGTCCAGTAAGAAGCGATCCTGTGGAAAGGAATCAATTCGTAACTTAAGATAAAGAAGCATATAACAAACGTTATGAGGCGACTATACAATTTCTCTCATTAAAAATCCTTTCACTCTGGTTTGACGAATCATTTCTCAACTTACCTATCACTTTGTTTTACTTTTATGTTCATTTCTTGCAGCGTCGTACGTAGAGTCCACATCTTGATTGGTTTAGACCACACAATTTTTGCTAGATTGAAGTCTGTACAGGCTTGATCAAGTCGCTTTCGGAACCCTGTCCATTTCTCACTGACGGCCATGTATCTATAAATTGCACTCATTTGGTCCATTGTCGGCTCCGACTCGCTGCTCTCAAACGCCACTAGATCAACTTCCCTTTGTCGCATCCTGTGCTCCAAGCCATTGTCCTACGGGATACATACGGAGATAGGAAATTGCAATAATCCAGTAACTACTTTCTTTACAATTAAACTCATAATCATATCCATATATATTCAATCTTATCAAGATACTGCTTCCAGTCAAGTTAACCAACCTCATAGAAAATTAAAATTTGTATGTTCCCAATTGCGACGTTTGTATTCTCCCAAGTACGCGAATTACGAATAAGTTCCAACTGCACTAATTCAATGTCGTTGAAATACAGTTGTAAATTCGAGAATTTCTTTTCCAGTCTCATTTTGGAAGGTTTAGAATGGATTGATGCTGTGCTGAAGCTCAACTCGTTTCCAATTTAATTAAGCTGCGTTTAATATTTTTAATGAACAAATCAAAACTGACAAAAGGAACAAGGAGAGAGTCGGCTTTTTCTCTGTGTGGAACGGACAAATTGTCAACGCATTCTGCTAACATTGTTATTTTACCACAGTCGCTCTGTTTATCCTGGTTTGCATAAAAATGTTAAGCTCCCTAAAATTTTACACTATGTTTGCATAGGTCCACTCCGGTGCGATACATATGTACAAACGCAAGCTTGCTTTCATTCGCCTTTGTCACAGTGGCTCATACATTTTATCTACAGGATGCATTCTCAATCATCTGAAATGATCTCAGACAGTACAGTTCGTATGGGATAATGCAAATTACACATTAACTGCTGGATGAAGTTCACACAAAACTTAGCAGTACATGATTTATATTTGAAGGTTGAGTTGCAACATAAAATAAAATCTAGATTTGCATTGCGTATCATCGGTTAATGTTTTATTATATGTAAAACGTTAGCGTGGCTCTTGTTTATTGTTGCTTTTGTTGAAAAGATACAATACATATCCAGACAAGTCGTTAAAAGGTACAAGTATAAGAAATCAGAATTCATATTATAATATGTGCACAACGAGTGTCAAATGATGTCCAATTGGTCAATATTTCAATGTTAATGAAAGAAAGTAAAACTCAAACATACATATCATCACTGAGAAACACATTAACTGTAAACTCGAAGGAATTTCATAGCATGGTAAACATTGGACATATCCACAAAGAAAGGTAAAATGTAACATAACAATTTAGAGAATTATGAAAATCATATCTGTTCGGCTAACTGAAATTATGTTTTTAGTTTAGCCATGCATTTTACATGATCCACACCAAAATCAAAATCCCAAACACAACTCATTATTTTTCTAGGCCGTTGCGCTTCCACTTTTATATATTATATAGCATTTAGCACAGGGCACACTGTGGCTTGGAGGAACCTTCTAATTCATCCTCAAACTTGTCCAATATCTCCTCCCACTCCTGCTTTATTTCTTCGAATGTGGTCTTCGATTCCAGAATGAACCTTTGAAATACAAGCAATGCTGAGCAAGCGGTTTAATTTCGAAATGTACCATCCAACTAAAGCCGTTATAACCTTACGTCTCTGCGTCCTTCCATTGTCGAGCTAGTTTCTTGCGATCTTCTTTAGCTAATTTATTCAATCCGATGGGAACGTCCAGTGCATCTATTCGCTGGCGGATTTCGTCAGCCGCTTTAAGAATTTTGGCTTGAACGAGGGCTCGTTTCAATTCCGCTTCGGAAATAATACGGGAAATGACATTGAATCGGACAAACTCTGATTCCAATGCGGGCACCAACTCCTGGCCTGCAAAGGGTTGGGTACTCGCCGGTGGTGCTACTTTACGAAGCAGTGTTGCCCCAAATTCAGCAGCCTACAAAAAAAACCAACGGAAGAGAAGCTTTGATGCAGAGGGATCGGAGCCAGAATTTTTGTACTCATGTCATGACGAGTCTGGCACGATGGCATGCCAAGTGATGCAGTG
>JAQGAP010002008.1:0-16853 GCA_034697805.1 Orchesella bifasciata | reverse complement strand
CGGAAACGTTTCTCTACCCTACTTTTCCAGGGGAATTATAACACCAAACGTCTATTCAGGAATGTCTCCAGTGGTGCTTGCTTTTCGTTATTAATGCTAATAATGAAATCAAAGACGTCCTTTTATGGCCGGCTTTGGCTTCTCCACATTATGTGAAAAAAGGCTCAGGAGTATGTTTGGGCCAAAAACATCGAATTTTACCCCAAATTCAAGAACCCATAATAAATTCCACAAGGTTAAGTAAATAATAATTTTTGGCCTAATTCCAAAAGCAAGTACTCCCAGCAAAAATATCCACCTAAAAGCTTTCAGGGATTCCCGCAGGTTTGGACAAAAATTACAAAGGAAGTAGGGGAAACGTCCGAAAACAATCTTTTTGGACAGTCTTTGAAAATGATTCCCTGCACAGCTATCAAAGGGTTCTGAAGGCTCGTCAGGTTATCAATACGTAGCTTACAAAAATCTCTATCTGTACTGAAAAAACGATTTAATAAAGTCTACATCTATGGAAATTACAGCTAAACTATGCCAGTCTCACGACTTTTGATTGATCCTTTATTGATTAAATTTTTGAGGAAGAAGCCTACCGTTTTTTGTACTTAGTAAACATTGACAGCCCGAATATTGAAGATAGCAAGGATCTATTGTATGACCGTAATACAAGTTGAATGGATAATAAACCCAACACTGTTTCATTTTTCTTTTATTGCAAATGGTAGTTTATAATACAATCTTGTTATAGAAAATAAATAAACATGTGTCATTATCCTGCTGGGGAAATTGTTTGCAGGTGTATTTGAAGAGTACTCATAAATATCATTATTTTGTTGTCAACAAAGCTCTAAATGTGCCTCTCACAACGCCCCGGTAAAAGACAAGTATGCTTACTCTCCCAATCACGTATTGCTTTCCATAACCCATCACAATTGGTTTACACGACTTGCTAAATTTTTTCGTCAGCTTGCATTTCATCACGTTTTGACATTTCATTTCCTTCCATGAACTAATAGTTTTAGCCCCTTTACATGAAATAAACCTTCCCAGTTCCAAAACACACGTCCAAAATCCCATAGCTATTATCGTGCAGGATAGGAGTTGGAGTTTAGAAATGAGCTGAAGTTGAGACCAATATTTGATGATGACAAAGTTGCAGTAAAGTGCGGAGACCATGAAACTCGCGTTGCAAATAACAAGGAAAATTCCAAAAACACCGAAAACATTTGCTTGAAGGATTTGTACGCTTCTATAAACGAACATAATATTTTGCGGTTGGCGTAGACTTTTATCCATTTTATAACTTTTTCGGCATAGACGTAATTCTCTAATAAGAAGCGGAGCAATGTAGTAGCCGTACACAAGGGTACCAGATGCAACAGCAACGCTAACGAGATGAATGACAAATAGTAGGTAGGCATGAAACAAAATGAAGAAAAGAGGTATTGGAAAACGATAATATTTTAAGGGAACAAGGTCTGGGAGAAATACTGTGCTTGTCGGGTCGTGAATTAAAATGAGCGTCATCAGAACAAAGGAGGTCATCATCTGGCAGAAAAAGAACTCGAGAAAGATTGCAAAATAACGAGTTTCCTTACATTTATCAAGATTTGCCGTATTCCCAAAGTTTTCTGAAAGAAACAAACAACAAGATTTATAAACAACGGCATCATAATATATCGTTGTGGTTTCTTACCATGCAAGTAGTCTGTGAATTGTGCCAGCCCATTTGTCACAATGCAGATGTCATGAAGGAAAAACCGACACATTGAAAAGAGTACCGCGATTAGCAACCCAGCCAACCAGTTTGCAAGCGTAACGTTGAAGCGATCAACGTTTTTTCTGAGGTAGTATTTGATGATGATTCCAAATGAGGTTACCAACCAGAAAATAAACAAATTATAGTTTAACTTTACTTTCCATTCCAGGTTTTGATCTGCAACAAACCGTTTTTCTAACTGGTTGTATCGTCCACCAACCACACCAAAATTGGTTGTAAACCAGTGAAGTAGTCTGAAAAAACGAACAAGTCGTTTGCTAAACATGTTGCAAAGGAGGAGGAAAGAATTGAAGTGATGAACGTTGTAAAGTAGGATAAACAGGCTAAAAACTCGACTTTGTGTTGACTTTGTGTAAAAAATAATTGAATGGTTTTAGCTGAGGAAAATAATTACACCTTCGTAGTTATCAAAGCTCGGCCATCTTATGCTTTCCAGGCGAAGAATTATTTAGTACATTTCACAGAGTGGGGTAATGTGTAAAGAGATGTAAAGGAATGGTTGTGCCACATAATTCATGCATGCGTCAACAATTATTAAGTAAAATTGGCTGAACCATTAACCATCATCATGTTCTATGACGTCAAATGTTTTCAGAAATGACTTCGCGAATCAAATCTTTTTTTTGAAAAGTCGCTGTGGGTTTTAAAAAAATATTCATTTGATTAATTATGGCAAAAAAAATCAAACCGCCGCAATGCATTTGATGTGTCTAACAATCAAACCTATGTATTGAACAACTAATTATGCTTCAAGAAAAATAAATGCCTTTCCACTATGTGCTTCTGAACTTACAAGGTAGTATGCAAAAGTTATGAATCATTTCAACTGAAAGAAAATTAAAGAGAAATAAAAACGAACAAGAACAAACCGTACCTAGTTTTATTTACTACAGATCAGGATCTTAAACAAAATGTTTCTGGGTTCTTTCATCAACCATATCAAATGAGTTGTAAACCATTGAAACAATCTGAAAAATCGTTTGCTATTGCGTTTGCTATTTTTTATGGAGTAAAATAAAAATAGGAAAGAACTGTTGCCAATGAGTAAGCGGGGTTTTTAGCTCTACTTTTTTTTATGATATTGAATAAATTATTGGCTAAACGAGGAATACAAGTCATTAATTTCAATTATCATAACCACCATATGGACTATGAGGAACAGTTGCAAAATATACGCGATGGGACAACGTCAGCAGAAAATATGATGAGCTTAAACTTCTATAAAATCGATTTATAGATTTTCAGTAAATTCAGCGCTCGTAGAATTTTCATAACAGTTTAATATCGTTTTAAATGCATCTGATGTCAAATAATTTTAAGAAATGTAAAGCCACAAATTAAGGGGTTCACTTTCGAGAAAAAGTCAGTACGGTAAAATTATTGGTGTTTTCACTAGCTATTTATTTAGAGACACTGATAAATGATATTTAAAATTCAAAGATATATTCTATAACGTGAATGCACTTAAGTATAAGTTAAATATTTAGTATGGTCCACATTCTACACACTTGCGGATAATATAAAACAGGTTTTCAAGTACAACAAATAAAGACGAAACACCGACTAAAATAATATACAAACCCCACACCACCCCTAGCTGCTCAATTGTGGTACTTGCCCTATCTCCCATTTCTGCATTACTTTCCGGAAGATTAAAATCCTTAAAGTTTTTATTAAGATGAATGATTGTTGCGAAAGTATGAAAAATTATTGTTTTATTCATTAGTTCTTGCAGTTCATACGTTCTCCTGATCCTGTGTGCCAAATTCACAATGTCCTTGAAATGCATGTAATACGCCGCAATTCCAGATTCAATTAGAGATGCCAACGAAAATTGAAGCATTAGCCTTGAGAAATAGGTACGCAGACCAGTCGACCATAAAAAGGGCTCCGTTACCATTGTCGGTTCGTTATTTTGGCTAACAGATCTCTTTCCAAAAAGGGGTATCAACGACGGCAGCATTGCTCCACAACCTCGTCTCTCATTACTTGTCTGATAAACCAACCCAAAGCGTTCCCAGTATTCGCTCTGATTACACTCTAGACTACTTGCTTGCCCTTCGTGGCCATGGCAAGACGTTGGCAAATTGGAAGCCAGGTGGTTAAAAAGGTTATACGGTACAACAGCATCAGCGAATTTCAAGAAATTCATCTTAGTCGGAAGGTATTTTCCGCAGAATCTTTGCCAAAAACTTGATATGCTCAGTGTATTCCCATCGTAATCAAATTTTTTACACTGGAACAAATGCCTCGGAATACAGGGGTCAGCCAGGAGACTAAAATCACTGGAATTTAAAAGCTCTTCATAGGTATTTGGAATACCTGTTGGCTCCGCTTTCTTTGTCAGATAGGAATACATTGTAGAGGTATAGAAGTTTCTGAGAAAATAGGTGGAAAATAACCAAATGGCTAAAAGGTGGAAAGTTTTCAATTTTCTCATTTTCCGCATGTCATCCCCGTTTTCAAAAATTACAGACAAAAGCCAAAACCAATAGCTAATTTTTGGATCCCCCAACTTTAAAAAACAACCTAACGAAATAAAAGAGAGGAGAAACAAACCCCAAAGCTGAAGTGAGAATGGTGAAAGTAGAGATTGTACACCTGATAAATTCACACTTTCTCCCAGTAACGGTCCAAAAATAACGTACTTAAGGCCATGGAATTGGGATCCATAAGAAATAAAATTCAAGACGGCGTTTTTAGAAAGTCTTTTATGATGTTTGTGGGAGTTATACGTAATAAAAAGAAAAAGCGTTGAACAGAATGTGTGAGTGCAGTTATGGTGCTCCCGCAACAAATCCACTATGCAGTTTTGTTGCTCAATATATTTTGAATTTGGGACATCCAAACAGATTGAAAATGGTTGAGATTTGGGTTTAGGCAGGATTACTTGCTCTTTATAGCCCAAATCTTGTAAATCTCTGTGAAGGGCATTCCAAGTTAAGTCAATCTTTTGAAGAGAAATATTCATGTATTGGATTTCGATTAAAGAAGCGTTCAAAATGGAATAGTAAAGTCTGTCAAACTGAAGAAAAACGCCGTCATAATTTTTCCGTTTTGATGAGCAAGGCACGCACCCAATGAAGAGGCTGGGAACGACGGCGTTTTCAACCACGACGATCACTTTGCTACTCATATATTTTCCGAGGGAAATGGACGTTTGTTTTGAAACTACTGGAACAAGCAAGTAATCTGGAACGAATTGGCGAACAGTTTGTCGCCTCGTATAGTCATCGTTATGATTGTCAATGTGGGGGAAGTAAATCCTTTGGGAAGACAACGGTAGTAATACATTTGGGAGTTGAACGACACAAATTCTGTGGAGCCGTTGTGTTGAAAACACCTGAATGTAAATTGGCGATAAATCGTCAATCCTAAACAAATCCCTCAAACTTTGATTCCGATTGGTTTGCAGACTGACACAGTAGCTGAATTGAAAACGGGAGCAGCACATTGCTTCAAAACTGTTGTGAAGGGACTGCCAGGATCTTGGATGTCGCACAAAGTGTATTGTGCATTCTTCGGAAAGAATGTGAAATACAGAAGTCCAATACTTTTTAAAATGGTCCTTTGAATTGAGTTCTAAATTGTTTGTGACAGCAAGAAAAGTGGATAGATGAGCCTGAAGTAAAAGAATGGCCAATACACAGAAAACCATTTTATTGATAATGTTAAAAATTCACTGTATTTTGTTGTGACAAATATTGCAGTAATTTATGTTATTCGGCAAATTCTGCTAGAGCACTGTTGCAATCTGGTTTTTAAAAAATCATCTCATGCAAATTACACGTACAAAGCAATTGTTGACAAAGGGTTAGAAGCTTAAAAATAATAGTGTTTACCTTTGAAATTTAATTTGTTTGCATTGTTTCTATATCGTTTAAACTTCTTTTGCAAACATGGATAAGCTACGAAATATTATCTGCTTAAACAAATACGGTTGATTCAACAAAAAATAACGCAAATTGTTTCGAAAGTTGTGGATGTTTCTGCTTTTTCCATTTGCAATTTTCATTTTTATTCAAGCACTTCCAAGGTAGCCTAAATTGAATGTAATAAACGGTGTTCCAATGTGAAAAAAGCATCACACTTTCCTTGGAATAGAATGCAATGCATCAAAATAACTGGTAGTCACAAAATTTACTTAGACAACCAAACCATTATTGTAGTTACACGGCATATGGTAATTTGAGAAACAAATTTTCAGTGCAATGTAAAGATATAGCAATTTTTCTATCCATGACAATAGTCGGGCAAAATTTAAATATTTAAGGTAACTAACCTTTTTTACGGGTAAATTTTAGTTCGGTAAGACCTTGGAAATGAATTCATGATGTTATGCCACGCTGGCCAATTTCCTTTATCAAACAGGCTTTTTGGACGAAAACAATTCCATAATTAAGCATCTTTTCCCAGCAAAGAAAAAACTTGTCAGATAAAACACCGATAACGTATGTATAGGCGCAAATGGAAGAATACCAAAAAAAACTCGTTGTTTCATTTTTTCGTTGTCAGTAAAGCTCTAAATGTACCTCGCACAATGCCCCTATAAAAGACAAGAATGCTCACTCTTCCAACCACATACATTTTCCCATAGCCCATCACAATAGGTTTGCACGACTTGGTAAATTTTTTCATCAACTTCTTTTCAGCCACATTCGTACACTTCATTTTCTTCCATGAACCTATAGTTTTGGAACCTTTACATGAAATAAACCTTCCCATCTCCAACACACACGTCCCAAACCCCATAACCAACAACGTGCAGGACAAGAGCTGGAGCGTGGAAATGGGTTGAAGTTGAGACCAATATTTAATGATAACAAAGTTGCAGTAGAATGCGGTGACTATGAAACTCGCATTTAAAATCATAAGGAAAATTCCAAAAACACTGAAAATATTTGCTTGTAGCACTTGCACGCTTCTGTAAACGTGCATAATATTTTTTGGTTGGCGTAGACGTTTATTCATTTTGTAATTATTCCTTCCAACTCGGAG
The DNA here is from genome assembly GCA_034697805.1 of Orchesella bifasciata. Taxonomy (NCBI): domain Eukaryota; kingdom Metazoa; phylum Arthropoda; class Collembola; order Entomobryomorpha; family Orchesellidae; genus Orchesella; species Orchesella bifasciata. The sequence continues at coordinate 10,081 of JAQGAP010002008.1, read as the reverse complement.
CTCTCGAATAAGGAGAGGAGCAATGAAGTAACCGTACACAAGGATGCCAGTCCCAACTGCTAGACAAACGAGATGAATAACAAATAAAAGGTACGCTTGAAACAAAAAGAGGAGGAGAGGAATCGGAAATCGATAATATTTTACGGGGACCAGATCTCCAAGAAACAAAATACTTCTAGAATTCGTGATTAGAACGAGTGAAATCAGAACGAGGGAGGTCATCATTTGACAGAAAAAGAACTCAAGAAAGATTGCGAAATAACAATTTTCCTTACACTTGTTGGGATTTGATGCTTTTCCGAATTTTTCTGGAAAAAATTACACACGTACAATATTGTTCAGACTCGGCATGACTTTCCGTTATAATTTTCTTGCTTACCGTGCAAGTAGTCCATGAACTTTGTAAGGCCATTGATCACAATGCAGATGTCATGGAGGAAGAAGCGACAAATTGAAAAAGCTATCACTACAAGTAACCCAGCCAGCCAAATTGCAAGCGTTATGTTGAAGCGGTTCACATTTTTCTTTATGTAGTATTTAGAAACAATTCCTAGAGCTGCCAATAACCAGAAAATGTACAAATTGTAGTTTAACTTCACTTTCCATTCGAGATTTGGGTCTGCAACAATATGCCTTTTAATCTTATTGTATCGTCCTCCAATCACGCCAAAAGTTGTTGCAAACCAATGAAGTAGCCTGAAAAAACGACAGAGACGTTTGCTAAACATTTTCCAAATACAGAATAAAGGAGGTGAGGTGTTAACCGTCTGAAAACCTGATATAATGTCCAGAAAACTCTACGTAGCGCTGGCTTAATCGTGAAGTATTCAGTTGTTGATGAGGATCCAAAATCAAATAATAGTTAAATATTCCCAACATGACCACTTTGAAGGCGAAGAATTATTTATTATCTTTTCCCGAGTATGGTATATCGCAAAGAAATATCGAAAAAAAACCGTCATACATGTAAAACCAATTACAGGCGTTTATCGTTCATTAGCATTTGTCTGTCTGTAATCATGATGCCAATGATTCTTTTTAGATTTGAAATTCTAATTGCAATAATCACATTTCATTTATTGCAAATGGTAGTTTATAATACAATCTTGCTATAGAAAATAAATAAACATGTGTCATTATCCTGCTGGGGAAATTGTTTGCAGGTGTATTTGAAGAGTACTCATAAATATCATTATTTTGTTGTCAACAAAGCTCTAAATGTGCCTCTCACAACGCCCCGGTAAAAGACAAGTATGCTTACTCTCCCAATCACGTATTGCTTTCCATAACCCATCACAATTGGTTTACACGACTTGCTAAATTTTTTCGTCAGCTTGCATTTCATCACGTTTTGACATTTCATTTCCTTCCATGAACTAATAGTTTTAGCCCCTTTACATGAAATAAACCTTCCCAGTTCCAAAACACACGTCCAAAATCCCATAGCTATTATCGTGCAGGATAGGAGTTGGAGTTTAGAAATGAGCTGAAGTTGAGACCAATATTTGATGATGACAAAGTTGCAGTAAAGTGCGGAGACCATGAAACTCGCGTTGCAAATAACAAGGAAAATTCCAAAAACACCGAAAACATTTGCTTGAAGGATTTGTACGCTTCTATAAACGAACATAATATTTTGCGGTTGGCGTAGACTTTTATCCATTTTATAACTTTTTCGGCATAGACGTAATTCTCTAATAAGAAGCGGAGCAATGTAGTAGCCGTACACAAGGGTACCAGATGCAACAGCAACGCTAACGAGATGAATGACAAATAGTAGGTAGGCATGAAACAAAATGAAGAAAAGAGGTATTGGAAAACGATAATATTTTAAGGGAACAAGGTCTGGGAGAAATACTGTGCTTGTCGGGTCGTGAATTAAAATGAGCGTCATCAGAACAAAGGAGGTCATCATCTGGCAGAAAAAGAACTCGAGAAAGATTGCAAAATAACGAGTTTCCTTACATTTATCAAGATTTGCCGTATTCCCAAAGTTTTCTGAAAGAAACAAACAACAAGATTTATAAACAACGGCATCATAATATATCGTTGTGGTTTCTTACCATGCAAGTAGTCTGTGAATTGTGCCAGCCCATTTGTCACAATGCAGATGTCATGAAGGAAAAACCGACACATTGAAAAGAGTACCGCGATTAGCAACCCAGCCAACCAGTTTGCAAGCGTAACGTTGAAGCGATCAACGTTTTTTCTGAGGTAGTATTTGATGATGATTCCAAATGAGGTTACCAACCAGAAAATAAACAAATTATAGTTTAACTTTACTTTCCATTCCAGGTTTTGATCTGCAACAAACCGTTTTTCTAACTGGTTGTATCGTCCACCAACCACACCAAAATTGGTTGTAAACCAGTGAAGTAGTCTGAAAAAACGAACAAGTCGTTTGCTAAACATGTTGCAAAGGAGGAGGAAAGAATTGAAGTGATGAACGTTGTAAAGTAGGATAAACAGGCTAAAAACTCGACTTTGTGTTGACTTTGTGTAAAAAATAATTGAATGGTTTTAGCTGAGGAAAATAATTACACCTTCGTAGTTATCAAAGCTCGGCCATCTTATGCTTTCCAGGCGAAGAATTATTTAGTACATTTCACAGAGTGGGGTAATGTGTAAAGAGATGTAAAGGAATGGTTGTGCCACATAATTCATGCATGCGTCAACAATTATTAAGTAAAATTGGCTGAACCATTAACCATCATCATGTTCTATGACGTCAAATGTTTTCAGAAATGACTTCGCGAATCAAATCTTTTTTTTGAAAAGTCGCTGTGGGTTTTAAAAAAATATTCATTTGATTAATTATGGCAAAAAAAATCAAACCGCCGCAATGCATTTGATGTGTCTAACAATCAAACCTATGTATTGAACAACTAATTATGCTTCAAGAAAAATAAATGCCTTTCCACTATGTGCTTCTGAACTTACAAGGTAGTATGCAAAAGTTATGAATCATTTCAACTGAAAGAAAATTAAAGAGAAATAAAAACGAACAAGAACAAACCGTACCTAGTTTTATTTACTACAGATCAGGATCTTAAACAAAATGTTTCTGGGTTCTTTCATCAACCATATCAAATGAGTTGTAAACCATTGAAACAATCTGAAAAATCGTTTGCTATTGCGTTTGCTATTTTTTATGGAGTAAAATAAAAATAGGAAAGAACTGTTGCCAATGAGTAAGCGGGGTTTTTAGCTCTACTTTTTTTTATGATATTGAATAAATTATTGGCTAAACGAGGAATACAAGTCATTAATTTCAATTATCATAACCACCATATGGACTATGAGGAACAGTTGCAAAATATACGCGATGGGACAACGTCAGCAGAAAATATGATGAGCTTAAACTTCTATAAAATCGATTTATAGATTTTCAGTAAATTCAGCGCTCGTAGAATTTTCATAACAGTTTAATATCGTTTTAAATGCATCTGATGTCAAATAATTTTAAGAAATGTAAAGCCACAAATTAAGGGGTTCACTTTCGAGAAAAAGTCAGTACGGTAAAATTATTGGTGTTTTCACTAGCTATTTATTTAGAGACACTGATAAATGATATTTAAAATTCAAAGATATATTCTATAACGTGAATGCACTTAAGTATAAGTTAAATATTTAGTATGGTCCACATTCTACACACTTGCGGATAATATAAAACAGGTTTTCAAGTACAACAAATAAAGACGAAACACCGACTAAAATAATATACAAACCCCACACCACCCCTAGCTGCTCAATTGTGGTACTTGCCCTATCTCCCATTTCTGCATTACTTTCCGGAAGATTAAAATCCTTAAAGTTTTTATTAAGATGAATGATTGTTGCGAAAGTATGAAAAATTATTGTTTTATTCATTAGTTCTTGCAGTTCATACGTTCTCCTGATCCTGTGTGCCAAATTCACAATGTCCTTGAAATGCATGTAATACGCCGCAATTCCAGATTCAATTAGAGATGCCAACGAAAATTGAAGCATTAGCCTTGAGAAATAGGTACGCAGACCAGTCGACCATAAAAAGGGCTCCGTTACCATTGTCGGTTCGTTATTTTGGCTAACAGATCTCTTTCCAAAAAGGGGTATCAACGACGGCAGCATTGCTCCACAACCTCGTCTCTCATTACTTGTCTGATAAACCAACCCAAAGCGTTCCCAGTATTCGCTCTGATTACACTCTAGACTACTTGCTTGCCCTTCGTGGCCATGGCAAGACGTTGGCAAATTGGAAGCCAGGTGGTTAAAAAGGTTATACGGTACAACAGCATCAGCGAATTTCAAGAAATTCATCTTAGTCGGAAGGTATTTTCCGCAGAATCTTTGCCAAAAACTTGATATGCTCAGTGTATTCCCATCGTAATCAAATTTTTTACACTGGAACAAATGCCTCGGAATACAGGGGTCAGCCAGGAGACTAAAATCACTGGAATTTAAAAGCTCTTCATAGGTATTTGGAATACCTGTTGGCTCCGCTTTCTTTGTCAGATAGGAATACATTGTAGAGGTATAGAAGTTTCTGAGAAAATAGGTGGAAAATAACCAAATGGCTAAAAGGTGGAAAGTTTTCAATTTTCTCATTTTCCGCATGTCATCCCCGTTTTCAAAAATTACAGACAAAAGCCAAAACCAATAGCTAATTTTTGGATCCCCCAACTTTAAAAAACAACCTAACGAAATAAAAGAGAGGAGAAACAAACCCCAAAGCTGAAGTGAGAATGGTGAAAGTAGAGATTGTACACCTGATAAATTCACACTTTCTCCCAGTAACGGTCCAAAAATAACGTACTTAAGGCCATGGAATTGGGATCCATAAGAAATAAAATTCAAGACGGCGTTTTTAGAAAGTCTTTTATGATGTTTGTGGGAGTTATACGTAATAAAAAGAAAAAGCGTTGAACAGAATGTGTGAGTGCAGTTATGGTGCTCCCGCAACAAATCCACTATGCAGTTTTGTTGCTCAATATATTTTGAATTTGGGACATCCAAACAGATTGAAAATGGTTGAGATTTGGGTTTAGGCAGGATTACTTGCTCTTTATAGCCCAAATCTTGTAAATCTCTGTGAAGGGCATTCCAAGTTAAGTCAATCTTTTGAAGAGAAATATTCATGTATTGGATTTCGATTAAAGAAGCGTTCAAAATGGAATAGTAAAGTCTGTCAAACTGAAGAAAAACGCCGTCATAATTTTTCCGTTTTGATGAGCAAGGCACGCACCCAATGAAGAGGCTGGGAACGACGGCGTTTTCAACCACGACGATCACTTTGCTACTCATATATTTTCCGAGGGAAATGGACGTTTGTTTTGAAACTACTGGAACAAGCAAGTAATCTGGAACGAATTGGCGAACAGTTTGTCGCCTCGTATAGTCATCGTTATGATTGTCAATGTGGGGGAAGTAAATCCTTTGGGAAGACAACGGTAGTAATACATTTGGGAGTTGAACGACACAAATTCTGTGGAGCCGTTGTGTTGAAAACACCTGAATGTAAATTGGCGATAAATCGTCAATCCTAAACAAATCCCTCAAACTTTGATTCCGATTGGTTTGCAGACTGACACAGTAGCTGAATTGAAAACGGGAGCAGCACATTGCTTCAAAACTGTTGTGAAGGGACTGCCAGGATCTTGGATGTCGCACAAAGTGTATTGTGCATTCTTCGGAAAGAATGTGAAATACAGAAGTCCAATACTTTTTAAAATGGTCCTTTGAATTGAGTTCTAAATTGTTTGTGACAGCAAGAAAAGTGGATAGATGAGCCTGAAGTAAAAGAATGGCCAATACACAGAAAACCATTTTATTGATAATGTTAAAAATTCACTGTATTTTGTTGTGACAAATATTGCAGTAATTTATGTTATTCGGCAAATTCTGCTAGAGCACTGTTGCAATCTGGTTTTTAAAAAATCATCTCATGCAAATTACACGTACAAAGCAATTGTTGACAAAGGGTTAGAAGCTTAAAAATAATAGTGTTTACCTTTGAAATTTAATTTGTTTGCATTGTTTCTATATCGTTTAAACTTCTTTTGCAAACATGGATAAGCTACGAAATATTATCTGCTTAAACAAATACGGTTGATTCAACAAAAAATAACGCAAATTGTTTCGAAAGTTGTGGATGTTTCTGCTTTTTCCATTTGCAATTTTCATTTTTATTCAAGCACTTCCAAGGTAGCCTAAATTGAATGTAATAAACGGTGTTCCAATGTGAAAAAAGCATCACACTTTCCTTGGAATAGAATGCAATGCATCAAAATAACTGGTAGTCACAAAATTTACTTAGACAACCAAACCATTATTGTAGTTACACGGCATATGGTAATTTGAGAAACAAATTTTCAGTGCAATGTAAAGATATAGCAATTTTTCTATCCATGACAATAGTCGGGCAAAATTTAAATATTTAAGGTAACTAACCTTTTTTACGGGTAAATTTTAGTTCGGTAAGACCTTGGAAATGAATTCATGATGTTATGCCACGCTGGCCAATTTCCTTTATCAAACAGGCTTTTTGGACGAAAACAATTCCATAATTAAGCATCTTTTCCCAGCAAAGAAAAAACTTGTCAGATAAAACACCGATAACGTATGTATAGGCGCAAATGGAAGAATACCAAAAAAAACTCGTTGTTTCATTTTTTCGTTGTCAGTAAAGCTCTAAATGTACCTCGCACAATGCCCCTATAAAAGACAAGAATGCTCACTCTTCCAACCACATACATTTTCCCATAGCCCATCACAATAGGTTTGCACGACTTGGTAAATTTTTTCATCAACTTCTTTTCAGCCACATTCGTACACTTCATTTTCTTCCATGAACCTATAGTTTTGGAACCTTTACATGAAATAAACCTTCCCATCTCCAACACACACGTCCCAAACCCCATAACCAACAACGTGCAGGACAAGAGCTGGAGCGTGGAAATGGGTTGAAGTTGAGACCAATATTTAATGATAACAAAGTTGCAGTAGAATGCGGTGACTATGAAACTCGCATTTAAAATCATAAGGAAAATTCCAAAAACACTGAAAATATTTGCTTGTAGCACTTGCACGCTTCTGTAAACGTGCATAATATTTTTTGGTTGGCGTAGACGTTTATTCATTTTGTAATTATTCCTTCCAACTCGGAGCTCTCGAATAAGGAGAGGAGCAATGAAGTAACCGTACACAAGGATGCCAGTCCCAACTGCTAGACAAACGAGATGAATAACAAATAAAAGGTACGCTTGAAACAAAAAGAGGAGGAGAGGAATCGGAAATCGATAATATTTTACGGGGACCAGATCTCCAAGAAACAAAATACTTCTAGAATTCGTGATTAGAACGAGTGAAATCAGAACGAGGGAGGTCATCATTTGACAGAAAAAGAACTCAAGAAAGATTGCGAAATAACAATTTTCCTTACACTTGTTGGGATTTGATGCTTTTCCGAATTTTTCTGGAAAAAATTACACACGTACAATATTGTTCAGACTCGGCATGACTTTCCGTTATAATTTTCTTGCTTACCGTGCAAGTAGTCCATGAACTTTGTAAGGCCATTGATCACAATGCAGATGTCATGGAGGAAGAAGCGACAAATTGAAAAAGCTATCACTACAAGTAACCCAGCCAGCCAAATTGCAAGCGTTATGTTGAAGCGGTTCACATTTTTCTTTATGTAGTATTTAGAAACAATTCCTAGAGCTGCCAATAACCAGAAAATGTACAAATTGTAGTTTAACTTCACTTTCCATTCGAGATTTGGGTCTGCAACAATATGCCTTTTAATCTTATTGTATCGTCCTCCAATCACGCCAAAAGTTGTTGCAAACCAATGAAGTAGCCTGAAAAAACGACAGAGACGTTTGCTAAACATTTTCCAAATACAGAATAAAGGAGGTGAGGTGTTAACCGTCTGAAAACCTGATATAATGTCCAGAAAACTCTACGTAGCGCTGGCTTAATCGTGAAGTATTCAGTTGTTGATGAGGATCCAAAATCAAATAATAGTTAAATATTCCCAACATGACCACTTTGAAGGCGAAGAATTATTTATTATCTTTTCCCGAGTATGGTATATCGCAAAGAAATATCGAAAAAAAACCGTCATACATGTAAAACCAATTACAGGCGTTTATCGTTCATTAGCATTTGTCTGTCTGTAATCATGATGCCAATGATTCTTTTTAGATTTGAAATTCTAATTGCAATAATCACATTTCATTTATTGCAAATGGTAGTTTATAATACAATCTTGCTATAGAAAATAAATAAACATGTGTCATTATCCTGCTGGGGAAATTATCCTTCAGGCCGAAGAATTATTGAGCATTTACAAGGTGCACAAAGGAATGAGCGGTGGACAGCAGGAATTTGGTTTTTTAGTTTATGTATATGTCAAACTCCAAATTTTGATTGATAGGTTAAAGTAATAGATTAATTTTAGTAAGTAAGTATGTAATTTTGTTGGGAAAATAATAGCATCTGATAATACCGAAAAACTCCAATATTTGTTAACCTAACTGAAACCTTGAACTGCTGATTCGTAACCAGCGATTTAGCATTTTTTCAAAATTGAGTTAACAGTTCAAAAATGTTAACATCAGATTTTAGCCATCCGATTTTATATCCCTAAGAAATTATTGTTTTTTATTCTCGATCATGACAGAAAAAATGGCAAATGGTCTTACTGACGGTAAAAAAACACGACATATTTAATGGAAAGGCTGTTATTTAATGCATCGTTGGTGGGTATTAAAAGTCAATGTTAAATTATCAAAACGAGTTTGTTGGAAGAGATAATTTCAGGGGAAATGTGAGAACTAGAGTTGTCCCTTCTATGTAGTTAAAACGGCCAAAATATGTATTTAAATATGTCACTAAAATGGCGAAAATATGTATTTAAATATGTCACTAAAATGGCGAAAATATGTATTTAAATATGTAGAAAAAAATTGTAAAATATGTGCAAAAATGTACTAAAATTACATATTCGCCAAGAATCGAATTCAGTTGACTTCACAAACCGTTTTCTTACATAAATCAACCTTAAAGACAACCTTTTATAAAAAGAGCCAGTTTTTTTTAGTTTTGTCACCTAAACGGACACAAAATCGGGAAAAAACGGTAAAAATTAACAAAATAACGTCCAAAATCAAGAAAAATTGCAAAATATGTAACTACATATGTAAAATGTAGAAATTCTTCAAATATGTAAAATATGTAATTACAACATGGGCATAACATGACCCATTTGTGCCCCACACATACGCATGCAAAGTTTGGTTTCAATCAGATAAAGCCTGAGAAATATGTATTTACACGAAATGAACAACTCTAGTGAGAAGATTAAATATGTTTCCGCCTTTATTTTAAATTCTATTCAAATGTGTGTACTAAAGTTGAAACTAATATTGAATTGAGAACTGCTCAACCTAGACAATTATCCCAATAACAGCATGTTGAGTGTGCAGCTCAAACTAAAATTAATGATTGTGAACGGGGTCAACTGATCCAAATGGTTGACTTTCCCAAGGCCGATCTTTTGAGTAGGCCAAGACAACAAGACACGCCGACTCCATGGACTGCTTCTGAGGTAGTGATTTCGCTTCAAATTTCCCAGCATTGTGGTAGACTTTCCATACACATTTCCCATTGTTCCAAACACAAACACAAGGACAATTAACGCTTGAACGCTTCCAATGACAAAAAACATGATTTGTTCTGGTAGAAGAGAAAAATGCAAGACCACCAGTCCATAGATGCATATTGTAAGTAAAAAACCTGTCTGGAAAAGAGCCGCAATGACGGCTGTACCTTGATGAATGTTGTTGTAGGTTTTGATCATTATCTGTATTTCCCGAAAAATAGATGTGGTTTGCTGCAAGCCAGATTTTTGATTGGCTGATATTTTCAACATTAATCTGAAATTCAAGGGTTTTATCGTCACCATAATGTAATTAAGGTATCGAAGATGTTGAATAGTATTTTACCTGTTCACAAGTTTGATATATCTATTGAATGATGCACAAGGAAGATACGAGAAAATTACGAGCTCTGCAGTGATGCTGAAGTAGTATGTGGA
>JAQGAP010002007.1:0-16854 GCA_034697805.1 Orchesella bifasciata | reverse complement strand
AAGGCACCCGACATTTAAAAGAATCATACTCAATTCATTCGAAAGTTGCGATTTTGAAAAAAAAATCATTGAAAAAGATATGATAGAATTTATGTGCACATACAGGTTTGCACAACGCTCACGATCAGTAAATGTAGTTAAGCATATTACAGAAGGTGTGTTATGCGTGAAAACTGCTTTCAAATGTATTCAGTTATATTTTTCAGGAGTTTTATAAGTCATCCAGATTTCTATGTAATGAAATGTCATTGACATTAGGAATCATGAAAGAAACAACATAGAAGATTAATACATAAAAGAGTTCGTAAAACTGTTTTCATTTTTGAAAGTCTGGGGAGCCCTATATATTTCCCCCAGACTTTTGGTTGCAATTTCACATTGAATTATACAAAGCAAGAAGGTGCCATTTAACACGGGTGTAAAGGGCCTAGTAACTTTATCTCATCGACTACTTTTTCATACTATAGGGTATTGTATTCACGGTTATTAACAAAAATTTCAATGAATCAAAAAATTCGTCTCTCTATCGTTAACTCTACACAATTTCGTTTTGTCAGATAGTAGTAGTAAGTTTTACATTATCAGTACCTTTGTTGAATTTCAAGAAAATAATATTTTTAAACCTTGACTGAACTTTCAGAACTACTTTTTGTAGCAAAATACTAAACTTTTTTAATATTAAATGACAACTAGCAAAGTTGTCATTATAGATTTGTTGCACAACTTATATCCTTATGTATTATTACAATTCAGCTACAAATATAATATGGTACAGTCTCGGATGGAACATATTCCATCCTTATACATTCATTTACACGCCTTTAAAATGGTTTGGCAAAACAAGCGACTACATTAAAATGTAGAGTTATTCTTCCAGAAATCGCAGAATTCTTCCGTTAGGTTTTCGGTCATTTTTGTCGGTAGATTTCTATTATTTGTCGGTACGATTATTTTTTGCCTTGTAACTACTGATGTAGTAAATCCGTCGGTAGCTTAGAAACATAACGATATATGCAATTCAATGAATGCTATTATAACCGTAACTTTTTTGAATCTGGGGGAAATCACCACTTTCTTCCCCCAATTCATTATATTCAGTAATGAATTTTTTAAACCCAGTGTCAGACTAATTAGTACCAATTAACCAATTAGTAGTCTTGGACAGATATTGCAAAACCTAAGAAAACTTGCTAAGTTGCAGAATCAATCGCACTTGCACTCACTTTTGGAACACAGTATGCAACGTAAACTTTTATCCTATTCAATACTACGTCACGATAGTTCTTTAATTTAATTAATTTCTTATATGTATGCTTACTGTGGGTAGTAAGGTGTGGAAGTACACCTCTTAATTGGCGAAAAAAATGGCGTGTAATGATTGCAATGAATCTTGATGTGTAAAACATAAGGTATGTATAATTTAGTTTGCATAAACTGAATTGCTTTTATGTTGCGCAGTAAAAAATTGAACGAATCGAAATGCACAATTCTTTTTTAAAAATCCCAGCTCAATGATTTCTTAAAATTTTTTTACATGTGGCATACGCTTATCATCCCCCACATTTGAATTGAAAGCCTTCCTAAAAATATAATCTTAAAACATATCTACAACAATCTTTCACTAGTTCATTTGTCAGCAAATCATCTGTATGTAAATGGGACAATAAGGGAATTGCTGATAAAAATGCAGAGGAGTAAATGTGTTTGTAAAGTATGCAATGAGGACAATATTTGTTGGTTACCTTTTGAGTGCGGTTTTTTATCACCATAACGGTTTTGTGGGATCAGCGTCATCATAACGACCTGTCCTATATTGTCAAAATTATTGTAATGCTCATATTTATATTTCAAATAGATTTGAGTATATTATTGTTGAGTTAGGATTTTCCAGACTAACTCACTTATCTTCACGATTAGGATAAAAATCATAAGGTGTAGATCGCGAATCTTGTTGATATCCCTTCTTTTCCGGCATCCCGTATATCACCTACAGACAGTGATAATTTATTTACCTCAAATGCTTTCGCAAATCCATGAAGAAATCCCACACTTTATTATTTTTAAATAGCCGTCTAAAATAGTTTCTGAATCAACGAAGATACATTATGAGGTATTACCTGCTGCAAAAACAGTTGAGCGATGATAACCAATTGGATAATCAAGAAAACCTTGTTTAGCAGAGTTTCCAACATTCTAAAAAACTTCTCCCAAAAATTTCAACGGTGGAACTGCAATACTTCAGCAACTGAACTTGGTAGAACAATGATGTTTTTTCACTTAACAGTCGTATTTCTGTGACAACTGTAATTAACGCGTGAACTGAATAACAAAAGTGTCTGAAGGACGACTCATCGTTTACGCTAGCCCATTAAATTTATGGAATCTAATTATGTTTGACATCACTAATGTTCCTTGTGTTAGAGGAATCTTTCCTTGTAATAGCACAAATGACTTAACTGCATGGAGGAATATTATCACACAAATTATATATGCAAGATAGGAGACAGACTGTAGTCTAGAAGCTGAATTTGGAGGTCTTTTGCTCGATTTAAGATTTTAGAATCCTTATTTATTTTGATATCTTGGTTGCTTTGGTTAGATTTGCAAAATCAGATTCATGTTGGCCGAGCTGAACTTCGATGATTTCCTCAGTATTTTTTATTTGTGATACATGTTTAATGTACCAGATTTTGTCCCGCCTTTAAAATGCTTTTGTTTGGATGATTTGAAAAGGCACGTCATATTTACATGCATTCATTTATTGTCATCAGCGGGTTGAGTACAATAGTTTTGGATTCTCTAATAAAGTTTTCTGTCGTAAGTATTTTACACACAGTTTTGGATTAAAGATCTGCCAAATAAAGAACCAGGAAGATTTACATAGAAAAGTATTAATAATATGCTCAGGAAAAGAATAAGTTTCCACGTATAGTAGGTAGGATTAAGTTATAATCTGCTGGAAGTCAAAGCGGTGTTTCAACCTTGCTGGTGATTCGTCCACAATCCAATAAAGCATGAATGCAAATAACAATATTTGTAACTACAGATGGAATAAAATTGTTTAGAATAATTTTTTAACTTACTTTTTCCCTTAAAATAATTTTTTTTCAAGTCTCGCTATGACTATATTCAATTGTATCAATGAATGAACTGAAAAGATATCAGTAAAATGCACAAAGTATACTTATAAATTAACGATTATAAGTAAAAGCTAGACTCGATTAAAAACTTTAATTTGTGTCAACCAGGAGTTCCAATAATTCTAATAATAAATTAACGATTATCAAAAACTGTTAATATACTTATAGTAGGCGTCTGAACGACACTATTTACTGAAGCCAATAATTTTTTGTGTGCCATAATTACGTTTATCCGTGGAATCCTTCTAAACGCCGTCATTTTTCACAATGTGTAACGTGGAGAATTAAAACCGCCTTTGATTTCTAAAAGCATCACTCATAAAAACTTGGGAGTCATTGTTAAGCCATTCAAATTTTCTGGAGTCTGCAATTGCCCCAAACCATATTTATACTTCAAATAGCTTTCGGTATATTGCTGTTGAGTTAGAGTGTGTCAGACTGAATTACCCATCTTTATGAATTATTTCAGTAAAATTATGAAAAGGTGGATCGCGAATCGATTTGATATCCCTTCTTTTCCGGAGCTGGCATCCCGTGTATCATCTACAAACAGTGGTATTTATTTCAAGTGCATCCACAAATCCATGAAGGAAGATCCTACTGTATTACTTTTAAATAACCGTCTAAAACAGTTTCTGAATGGCATGCAATGAATATGTTACCTGCTGCAAAAACAGTAGAACGATGATTACCAATCTGATTACCAAGAAAACCTTGTTTAGCTCAGTACCCAACATGCTAACAAATTTCTTCAGAAAACTCAAAGGTTAAACTGTTATACTGCAGCAACTGAATAGAATTCGTAGAAAAATTGTGGTTTTTAATAGACTATCGTAGTTCTTCAACAGGCGTAATTAACCGAATAACGAAAGCGTCTGATTGACGACTAATCGTTTACGCTATTCTGATTGCTTATGAACCATAATTATCTTTGACGTCGATGATACTCCTTATAGTAATGGAATCTATCTTTGTAAGAACAAGAATGACTTAGCTGCGAATAGAAATATTGGCACCGAAAATATATATGCAAGATAGGGGACAGACGACAGTCTGGAAGCTCAAATTGGGGGTTTTGTTCCCTACGCATGGTTTCAAAAACATTACTGATCCTAATATACTTTGCGAGATTTGCAAAATATGATTCATGTTACCCGAGCGGCGAGGATTTTCCCGAGTATTTTTTATTTATGGTACAGATTGAGTATACCGGATTTTTCAGTCTTTTAATTGCTTATAATTGGATGATTGGAAAATGGTACGACACATTTACATCCATTCATCCATTGTCCTACTGCAGGTTGAGTACAATAGTTTTGAATTCCCGTCACGAATGTTTTACACGTGGTTTCGGATTAACGCTCCGTCAAATCAAGAACCACGAAGATTCATATAGAAAAGTGTTAATTATATGCTAAGCTTCTACGTACAATGTGTACAATTAAGTTCTGGTCTGTATAGTAATGTATTTCGGTCAACTTTTTCTCGAAATGGAATATTGAGGTCTAGTGGGAACCAAGTTTCAACTTTTATATTTCGTAACAAAATTCAGTTTTCTGGATCAAAAAAATGTGTAGAATCCGAAAAAATCACTTTCAGATCTTTGAAATGCACCAATTTGGAGCAATCTTAAAAAATTCCCCGTTGCATCCCAATTTTGATATTTTTTTCGCATTGTCTTTTCTCTTTGCTTGGCTGTACCAAAGTGCCCCCTGCACTATGATTTATGGAGGCTAACTTTTTCTCCTATTGGATGTTTCAACAAAAAATCAAAATGTTGGAATGTATACAATTTCGAGTCGTTTTATATGTATTTGAAGGTGTAAAAACCGAAAAAATACTTTCAGACCCCCAGAAGGTCACCCTTTGCTAAACGGTTGCATGCGGGGTAAAGATAAATTTGTCAGCTGAAAATATTCAGAATAGTGTAATGGGTACAGTAAATTACAATACCCACAGTAGCTTTGGATTTTAGTTTCTGGCATAATAATGATCGTGTTTACCATTACATTATATAACTTTAATATTTAAACCAAACTGTTTCAATGAAGTTTATGTGTATTTATTTAAGATATAACAGCTGAGCCTTGCTTATTTCAATTATTTAAAATCCAATATTAATTGTAGCTATCCTTGTTCGGATGTAAAGATGACGTTTTCTTCTGACCATTTTTTATTTCTCAAACTATTTGTAGCTTGTAAGACAAGTCTCACCTCGTATTGTGTTTATACATATGAACTAGTATCAGCAGTGGAACAATAATGACTGGGTTTGTATTTCGGCAATTTAACCGTCGAGTGCAATAATGTTTGCACAGTAAAACTGATGCTCGTGACTTACGAGCGAATACCTTCGTAAACTTTTGACACATTTTCAAAAGACCAAACACTAATCCTTGTTCAATTATAAATACTCCTCCAATTGAAACTACTTGCATTACAGCCCAAAATATGACGACTGCTCTAATTTTAGTGATCTCAACCAGCTCTGGCTTTCCTCTCACGTTAGTGTAGGGCAACTTCAAAAGTAGCAGTCTATGCCAGTCAGACCACTCGTCCCATTTGTATAAAAGCCCAGATGCAACCATTTTCTGGATGGATTCCTTTAACCATTGTTGGTTTTCCGTTTTAGTTAACCAACTCCACATTGTCTTATCGAACGTTTGAAGGACCTCGAAACAATGAAATCGATCACTGGTTTTTCTCATCAATTTTTGTATGGAAGGTGTAATATATTTTGTCACTGATGTATCATGAAACATTCCAAGGCGAATATTGTATTTAGTCACAATTTTAATATATTCAGCACTTTTGACGACAACTTCAGACACGTTGAAAGTGTTACATACCTATTATATGTACCTATTGTAATGTACCTATTTCTATAAACGTTTCAACCACCTACGATTGATATACGTTCCATGACGCATAGCTATATGAATGCTTTGCTCATGCTCATGTCAAGTACCTAATTGTCTAGTATAAATAGCTGGTAAGTTAGCATTTACTCTCAGAGTGCATCTTGACATCATACGGAGCTCCGGCACTCTCATGTCATCCCATAAACATGTAAATATGTATATATTGACAATCATGAATAAAGTCATAATTTAGATTGTAACAAAACTGGTGGAGATGGCTCCGATGCCCTCCCCTCACTTGCCAACATGAAAATTCCCCCTGACATCGTGACATCTTTGAAATTTTCAACCAATTTGGAAATAGTCATCGGAAATTTTGAAAACTGGCAAATTTTGGAAAACTTTGCATTGCACTAATTACTGAAGGGTATACTCACGATATCTGCCTACAATAAACTGGTCTACCATTATCACTTGTCATCTATACTACTGTCATCTATAAAAATCATTGAAGGGCAACCCACTTGTATTTCACTTTAACCATATGGCTGCAAAATGTTCACACGAAGGTTACTGAAGTCCACTATTTTAATTACGCTCATGTTTGATCGTTGGGCCGTTCCAATGAATTTATTGCCTGTAAAGAAACTGAGATTTAGAATGCAAACACAAGACTAACTGATTAAAAAGCACTGCTGAATAATCGCTATATCACACCAATCCGACCGGCTACATATCACACGCAGACTGGCCACTTGATAATGCTGCTGAATAAATAAAAACAAAGGATAAATGCGCCGCAGACGAGAATTCCTGCCGCTAACTAAATACACGACCGTAAAAAGACGTCGTAGCTACAAAATGATGCCCAGCTCTGATGATGATTGTACCCTATCGATGGTGTATGAACAGAATAACAATTAAACTAGATGTAATAACGACAATACAAGGAAGTGTCAGCCAAAAGGATTCTGATGGACCTACAAAGAGTTATATCTCTTTTCTATTTCTGATGTGCGATTGCCAATTATACTGATCCATGAGTCACGGATTTCAAAACGTTTCGTGAACCGCTGTCCTGCATGCCCTGACGTGACCAAACTTCTGACCATGGACCACACTATCATTTATGTCAGCATGGAAAAGTGCAGGCCGGAAGGCCGTCGACCTGTTCATTTCCCGGACGTAATAAGACTACCCAAACGATGCCAAAGCCTGCCCACAAGGTAAAAAAAGACATCCTAATCACCGACTTGTCTGCTGTTAAACTGCTAAAGGACCACAGGATTGCCCATCTCAGCTTTCCACAAGGACCTTCAACGGATAAGGATCTTCTCATCACCCGGTGGATATGCACAATCGGATAACTCAAGACACCTTATCACAAAACTTACGAATTATTTCAAGCTATAATATTGCACTTATTAATATATAATGTCATACTTAATTTAATTATTATGTCTAACAATTTTGAATGTATCACATAATCTTAATACACTTTTATGAAAACGTTTAAACATATTACTATTCATTATTCTTGTTCGCACTATCAATGTAAAGCATGCATTATGACTACCTACTCAATTTATCAATAATATTCATTGTCCAAGTAAATTAGTTAAGATTGGGACAATCTTCTTTGTTACCCGGAAGTGTTACATACCTATTATATGTACCTATTGTAATATACCTATTTCTATAAACGTTTCAACCACCTACAATTGATATACGTTCCATGACGCATAGCTATATGAATGCTTTGCTCATGCTCATGTCAAGTACCTAATTGTCTAGTATAAATAGCTGGTAAGTTAGCATTTACTCTCAGAGTGCATCTTGACATCATACGGAGCTCCGGCACTCTCATGTCATCCCATAAACATGTAAATATGTGTATATTGACAATCATGAATAAAGTCATAATTTAGATTGTAACAAAAGCCACTTCTGTAGATACACCAAATGTATTGAATTCCTTCCCAAATGCTTCGTTTGGAGCAAGAGATTGTAAGGGTGTTTCGTAAATGATCTTGTGTCCTTTGTCAACGAATTCCTTAATAGTGTTGATCGGTCCTTTGGGTGCTCGAGTGACGGTGATAATGCTGGTTAGTCCGTTTGAATAGAGTTGTGTCATGAGAAATGCCATTGAATAAATCACGATGAAATGGCGAGGATTAACTGATGCCCCAAAAACACTGGCAATAAATCCCACAAGTGTTTCAATTACTTTTTCAGCACGTCGATGATGCCGGTAGCACCAAAACAATGCAAAAGCGAGTACGCTCAATGTTGCCATCCAGATTTCCGTGGTGAAGGGTTCGTACCACAATGGAAAGTTGGCAAGCATTTCTTTATACTCCTTCTTTCTGAGGCAATAAAAAACTGTTTTTGTGTCGAAATGGTTAAAATGCAAGCGAGAAATGGTATATAAATCTACATTCCAAAATGCAGTATCTCCCACTATTACCTCGGGACCTTCGTCAATTTTATAACAATTGAAGTTTCTTCGGTTTTCTACAGAATCGTGAAGAACGAAAAGTGAAATGTTGTGCACCGCAGACAAAACGTGAAGTAACATGATATTCCTGGTGCATCTGTGATTCACCCTATTTTCTTGGTGTAGGCAAACAGTTTTTGGCTGTTTTAGGATGAATTGACGCCAATCAGAATGCAATTTCACCAGTGCAGTGAGCTCTTTACTGTTCGCGTTTGAAAAAAGTGTTCCATGAAGTTCGTACATATCTCTTTTGCTCCACAGTTGGGAAAAATGAGTTGCAAGAATAGGAGCGGAAGAACAGTATCCACGACAGATCATTGTGATTGCAGTTTTGGTTGGAACGCATTCAAAATTTTGTGGCAACGGAAGAATAACCTTCAGCGCTGGAAAGATTGGAAGATCTTTGTGCCAATCAGCAAGCATCGAATTCCTTTCCGCGATTTCTTTCTGGAATAATTGATGTTTTGCAAGGCCAAAATGTCCCCAAACAAAGATAAATAATGTTCGGGAGGGAACAACAGTTTCGGTAAATGCAGTAACCGACTGGTAAAAGCTAACCCATTCCCACTCGTCCTGGATTGGACTGATGATGATGTTAAATGTGTCGGAATATCTGTACTGTTCCCTCCCAAATCCGTTTCCATTTTGAATGTTGATGAAACTCGGCAGCAGTAAAGCATCTGGCACAAAGCTGCCATTAGCTACTTTACTCGAGTTGAAGAAGTAGAGTACGTAGTTGTCCCAGTTTGTATTCAAGTGTGGGAAAAGGCGTGATAAGCACTCGAAACCAACAACTTGTGAAGTTGCAGCTAAGAAAATCGCTAGTAAGAATACTGTCTTCATTATATAATTATCAAGAAAGCTTATGATTTTGAGTTAATAAAAATGCAACTAACAAAAAGTTGGGATTATAAATCCGACAACTGAAACCTCTCAGTACACACGGATATTGAAAAAGTTCAAGAAAAAATGTTAGAATGCCTTTCTATTCGTATAGGATTGCAAATGTACATCTAAGCTCAAATAAATATTAGAGGACACAACTTCCAGTTTAGGGAAAGTAGGAGAAAATTACACGTCAAGTGCACAACTTATCTTGTGTGCGTAAACATCATTCTGCCAATTATTCTGCGGCAAGAGCTTGCGTTTTCATTTGGTACTCGAAATAATAGCAATTTATTTAAATCCTTTTGATTTGGTTTGCGTCCAGTCTGGAAATTATCAGGGAGATGAAGTTATTAGCCGTTATAAGGTTATTAGTTTCTTAAGCAAAGAACTCATATTTTCATCTATTATGTTTGACAAACAAAAAAAATCCTCAAGAAAATAATGAAATCCTGTTCGCTTCGTTCGTCTGACCAAAGTGAGCGTTTTTTGATGTCTGCCATTCCGCTGTCGTGCTAAAAAAATACATGTCTGTTAAGACATCCGGTCAATCAGAATCCAGCAAAAGACGTACGATCGATGGCGACGAAACTAAATATTGGATAACTACCGCTAATGAGTGGCGCGTGGCTTTCATGTCCTTGAAGAGAGATTTAATAGTCTCTTTGAATTAACCGGAAACATTTCAAATTGCAAAAATAATTTGCTTTATTTCCTCGATGGAATAGATCGAGTTTACGTTGGGCTGTATTGGAAAAACTGCGGATTACGGAGATATTAAAACCTATTTGAGCATCTATTTCGTTTAAATAGGATTCCAGACAAGACATGTCTGCTATTTTTCAGACATCCTGCAAATCCAGACATACTACTAGAGTTGTCTATAATATGTGAGAAATTCCAGCCGGTGTATGAAAGTGAATTGATCTCAAATTTTATTCCAGCCCAAACTTATACCAGTCTTATAGACCGCACGGAGTTGTGCATGATAGTTGAGCTTTTTGGTTGGGGCATGTTGAGATGTTTGCAGTAGGGGAGAGAATTCGCTTCAACAGTTGAAGGGAAGTCGATTTTTCCTACGTTTGTGATCCGATTGACCTAAAAATTTGCACAAAATCAAAGCTTTTCGTGTTTCTGTTGTAGGTAAATAACTGAAATCCATTTTCAACGTTTATTACACTTTTTTTCTCGTTTTTGCTGACAATTTTTAACGTACAGTACTTTGAGTACTTGGGATGAATATTTCGTTTATCTAGCTGTAAATGGAAATAAACTGTTTTGTTTTTTTATCATTCGTTAACATTATTTGTTATTAAAAAATTCTTATCAAAATCCCATACCAAGTAACCTTGCACATCTATTCTGCATTAACTTTTATTACTGCATAAATAATTTGTGGGAGTGCAATGCGATGTTTTTGCAACGTACATGTTCATAGGTATCACGTAGATGAAATTAGCATTGTCCGTTTTACGATCAACCTGTAAAAGAGAATACCAATTAGAAGGTTGTAACGAATACTGTGTGCAAAACTCGACCATGGTATGAAACCCCATAGAAAAAACTAACCAGCATTGAAAAGACGGAGTAGTGC
The DNA here is from genome assembly GCA_034697805.1 of Orchesella bifasciata. NCBI lineage: Eukaryota > Metazoa > Arthropoda > Collembola > Entomobryomorpha > Orchesellidae > Orchesella > Orchesella bifasciata. The sequence continues at coordinate 5,877 of JAQGAP010002007.1, read as the reverse complement.
CACCAGGACACGTCATATTTAAGACCCATGGCCTTGAGTCTTAAGTAGTACCCAGTTCATGTCCTTTCATTTAACATTTTCTCATGTCCTTTCATGTTCAAAGGAATACTTCCTTTCATTTCATGTAACATGAATTTCATGTAGCCAAATGAATATTTCATTTCGTGTAATCATGTACATGCATGTACATGCATGTCACATGAATTAAGACAAACATCGCCCAAAGTTCTAAAAATTCAGAATTTTCTATGCATATTGCGGTCACATGTAATGTAGAAAGGTTGTAAAACTACTCAAAATTAAAGAAAAGTTGACATTTGCTGTAATTTTATTAGAAAATTGTTTGATATATCAGATATTTCAACGTATTTTTTGTGAAACTCACAATCAAGTACATGCATGTGAAGGATTTAATGTCATTTCAAGTAAGGATAAGAAATTTATGTTGCATTTCATGTAGCCTTCAGAAATATCCTTTCATGTAAGTGTTCATGAAAGGACATGAATGATACATGAAATGAAATTTTCATGTACATGAGACATAAACTGGGCACTAGTAATAAGTACGGCTATACTATACCAAGGAATGCCGTTCTCAGAAAATGAACTAATTTCGTATGGAGTTTAGTGAAATGAGAAGAAATATTATGTTAAGTGAGGGCTTGCGAGACCGCATGTGTAGGTATGTTCATACGTAAGTGTGTATGTATGTCTCGTATGCTCCTTATAGAACGGAAAATTTTTTTTGCATCATTAGTCTCGTTTGCAGCATCAAAAGTTATCGACTAGTTTATAATCATTGTATGTCATCTTTCCGACCAATGGGAACACAAAGTTGTAATGGATATACTTGTGGAGAAACGTAAAATATATGGGTTGGGATATACGATGGCTCATGCATGGAAGTAACGATGGATTCAGCATAGATTTAACGCAGATTTTGTTTAAAAAATGCTTTCATACATGCGGTTTATTACCAGTCGTCTTAAATGCCATAATTTATGATATAGTTGTCTATTGGATAAATGCAAATAGAGTTTTTTGTCACTGGTGACATTCAGGATCATAATAAGCAGCACAAAAATAACAGCACTAAAATTAGACATTCAACATCTATTTCTTTAAAAGGAAGATGTGTTTAAGTTGTGACGAGTTGAGTGAAATGTGTATAACTGGACACTGAGTTTTTTAAATACCTACTACCTACCACATTAAACACACCACACGTCACCAATTTTATTATTCTATCATTTACAGACCACTCTATTTGTATCCTATTATTATCTGGATCAAAACCTAAACACTAAAGCAAGCAAATCATAGCATGGAAACAAATATAATTTGCATTTGGAAAACATTCCAGGAAATAATGAAAACAAAATGTTTAATGTTAAAGATTTAAAATAAATTACACCGATAAAAATTATTTAATAGATTTACGGAATAGTCCGTTTGCCAAATAAATAAAATACTTTGATTTGCACGTTTCGTGGTTGCTTATTATAACTTAGGTTTTCTTTGGAGTCGTCGTCAAGCCATTCAAATTTTCTGGAGTTTGCAATCGCCCCCAGCCAGCTATAAGCCCATATCCTATAGAAAAACAAATTTTAGCAGTCACATTACATGACTTATTTAGAAATGAATACAAAAAACCTACCAGTTTCGAAGGGCTCAAGACCTGCATGTAGAAATGGGATTGGGTAAACTGCGTCAGTTTCATGTAGCTTTGAAACAAGTCGTATGATTGCAATGTCGTTTTCCAATTTTCCAGTTTCGTTGAAACGTTGGTGACTAATTATTTCTTTACTTTGAATTGACTGCTCTTGCTCATCATCTTCAAAAAGGTCATGATCACCAGCCATGATTGTAACATTTGGTAGACCATGGCCGTTGAGACAGCTTGCGGAGGTTAGTATAAAATCCTGAAATGTTTTTAAATGTATACATTACAAATGAAATTAAATATTATATTGTTTCAATTTGTTAAAAATGAAGTAAAATTCATTACCAGTTGAATTAGCGTCCCTGTACATAATCGAGAACCACCTTGTTTGGGAAAAACCCAGAATCTAACAAGCCAAGGAAACTGATTCTTTGGAGGCGTTTCTTTAACAGGCAAGCTGGCCCCTTCGGTTGCCAGATTATTGAAGGCAAACCCCACGAAAATTGCTAAAAAGGTAACCGACAAGGTTTGTTTCAACATGATTGTTTCCCACACTCACAATTAGATGCAACAAAATATATTAGACTTCATTCGTCAGAATTGAAATGGCGTGTAGAATGATGCTGTTATTTATTAAACTATTTCGGTAAAAATAAAACAACATAATATTGATTTGGCGTGCGAGATGCAACTTAGCAAGGACAATGTTTAATAAAAGCAGATACAATATTCATGAGAAGCGTGTTTATATGGAACACTCTTTTGCTTTTCAGGTAACGCATATTGTGTTCGCTTGTAGTAATTATTCATTTGTACAGAACTCATGTGTTTTACAGCTGGCGAAAAACAAACTCACAATCCATATAGATCTATATCGACATAAATTAGCAATCAAAGATCCAAATATTCTGTAGGTATGCCGCAGAGAGCAATTCGTGATAATTCTGTATGACATAAAAACTATTGTATCTCGACCTACTTTTTGCGGACATTTTATCAAGAAATTTTCCGTTTCGTAATTAGATCGTATCAACACAAAATAAAATACGCTAAATAAAATCACCCTAATAAACAAACGTTTCTGTAACATAATGTTTTTTTGCAAACAAAAAATACGTGTACGAAGAATCCGAAGAGTCGTTTCAAATTACCATGATTTTTTAATTCCAATTAAGGCGTGTGTGCAATTAGAAACGTTCTTGTTCATGTATAAATTAATCAATATTAACTAATTAAGCGTACATTGCAGTGTCCTAATTTCGCTTTCGAATACCCGTTTGATTTTTGTTTTGATAAATTTCGTGGCTGGTACTTGAGTACATGATCACTGGTTTGATAAGTAATTCCGGTTAAAGAATTAAATTACGACCGGGCACAAGCCAGTCAAGTATTAATGGAGTTGCCAGTGCCCATTTTTAAGAATTGTCAATTCTCAATCTAAAGTGTCATCATGACATGGAGCATGTTAATTTCACAAATTACTGCATTACAAAAAATGTTTTCACCACTTGTCAAAATAGACATCAATACACTTTTTTGTCGGTCACAGCCACCACTGCCATGCCAAACACGTCATTGAAAACCGCTCACGAATCGGACGCAAACAACCACACCAAATCAAAATCTTCGTGCTGTTCCAACGAAGGGCACATTCTCTTGGAATGCGAAGCCTAGTCAGAAGTTAAAAGTTCAAGTTCTATTGATATTTTCTCATATTACAACTCGGATTCAATACCGGGGCATCGCAAGGATTTACTGAAGGTTAATGCAAAGGGTTACTCAGGGTTGATTTTAAACGTATGTTTATCAGATAATTGCGTTTGAATGCCTGATATATTGAAAACAAATTGAAAAATATGTGTGTGATGCGAACAACCTGCCTACCTGTCTTTAAACAAATCCACAATGCTATGATAACGCACGTGAAAGCGAGATGCTGGAGCGTACGTGACCAACCCAGTGTGGGTTGTAACAACGTCATTGCACTGGAATTGAATTGAAGCAAATAATCTGTCTGACATTGTATGTCTTCTTTCCCTGGAGTGCAAAGCCTCAAGCAAACATTACAATTACAAATTGTAATATTTATCATTATAGTAATTAGCATATACCTCAATATAGGATGAGTTTACTGCGTTTAATAGGTGCCCACATAAATCAGGTTTTGGTTGTAATTTAAACATCATAATATGGCAAAACTAGGCCGGCTGCAACCAGTCTTAATTAATCTTCAAGCTAAAATCGGACATACTTTGGAAATTCAGAGGGATTCGTTTACTAACGCAGCGAGATATAAGCAATGAACTTTATGTAGGAAGTGTTTACACCAAGTTTACGTGACTTTTTACCACCCAGTTTTACACATTGGATCCTCTTCGAGAAAGCCTTGCGTATAAATACACCCTTTCATGACAGTGGGGAGTTCATTCGAAGTTACAAGTTATAATTGCAAACATCACATCAAAGCAGAAATCAAAATGATTCGCCGCCTTCTTTTGATCGCTGTTTGCATAGCCCTTTTCAATAAATCAGGGGCTATAATTGGTGGGGAAGATGCGACCAAGAACGAATTTCCTTGGCTTGTTCGCTTTGCCGTAGGACAGAATTTTTGTTCTGGGGCATTGATAGACATGGTAAGAAATTAAACGAATTCAAGAAAAAAAAAATTAAATCAACAATTTAAAAAAATGGAATTGATTTTCTTTCTTTCAGGATTTAGTTTTGACCTCTGCAAGTTGCCTTCAATATTACACAGACTCTGTCGAAGTAGTTGCAGGGGATCATTCCCTTCTACAGGATGATGGAACTGAGCAAACCTTACTGAGTCATTATCCAATTGTGCATGAGGATTTTAACAAGTATTGATTCGCCCCAATTTAAAAGTATTTTAGTTGTATTCTACTCAAAACGGTTAAATTAAATTTGTGTGATTTTCAGGAACGGAAATAAAGAAAACGATATCGCTCTCATTCGACTTTTTGAAGGGTTTTCACAAACATCTAATATTCGAACCATTCAGCTTCCCACTGCAAACCCACATCTTTCCGATTCAGGTACAAATAAAATTCCGTATATTTGTCAACTCTTATATATTTATTTAATAGACTTAAATTGGTTTTTAAAATTATTTAAAAGGTGGTGCGACATTAGCCGGCTGGGGAGAAACTGCCGTTTCAACCGATGATGGCGGGAAACTCCGCTTTTTCCCTGGATTATCCCCTACACTGCAAAAAGCAAGGATGGGTTACACCGGCGCCGCATACTGTGCCGAAAATTTTGACGTGACCCTGCCAGCATCCCAATTTTGCACTCATGGAAAAGGTGGAGCAGAAAGTAAGAGAATTATTTTAATTTAAAAAATATCTCTTTTATTAATATTGATAATTTACAAAACGACTTATTTTTGCAGTGGACAAAGGTGGCCCACTGTTATGCGACGACCAACCCAACCAAGTTTGTGGTATTCTTTCAAACGTTTGGCTGAACCATAGCGAAAATGTTACGACGGTTGGAAGTTACGTCAAAGTCAGCGATTATATTAATTGGATCAGCGTAAACAGAGTTAAAACCACTCTTCCAACTGTTGCTCCAACTACCCCTTCTGGTGGAGGTGGAGAAGCAATTACTTATCCAGTTGGGGGCTCTGGTTTGGGAACTATTATCGTCAAAGTTGAAAATAACACTTCTACCCTCATGCTTTGTCTCCTCCTCACCTTTTGTAAGATTGAAATCTATTATTATTTCTAATCTTTAAGAATTTAAAGAAAAATGTTAAATTTTTTGATTTATTGACTCTTAAGGTGTAATCTTGATTCTCGCTTCTGCCGTTCTTATGTGGAAGTTCTTGTCAATTGGAAAGCCATCCAACTGGAGTGAAAGCAGAGTAGACTTGTCAAGGGATTTTTACAGGAATGCCTCCCCGGTTTCAGAAAAGCATGAGAGTGTTTAAAAAAGCCAAGATTTTCACTTTTAAATGCAGGAAAGAAGTTTTTAAGAAGCATTAAAATCATTCAGTTTTATAACATTTTATGTTATGTTATAAATAAAATTGGCTTTTGCATAAGAATTCAACAATATAGCTTTAACAATTAGCGCTAACAATTTACATATATACTTCTACGGTTTTTGTACACTTGCAATAAATGACCATAAGCAGCCCTTCAGCCGCAAATAACTCGATTCGTTTACTTTTTTATTGAGTGTAAAGAGGGTGA
>JAQGAP010002006.1:0-16854 GCA_034697805.1 Orchesella bifasciata | reverse complement strand
GTTGTTACCAGTATTTCTGAACTGTTTTGTCAAAGTTTGCCAGTGGAGTTGGGAAATTCCAGAATAGTTTCCCAATTGTACAATAATAAGAAAAAGTTGAAAATTTTGATCCAACATGTTAAAATTTTATTGTAGCTGTGATCTAAAATCTAGTGTGTAAATGTAAACTTTGACTGGTGACAAAGAGGTAGAACTGGAGCTTAGAACGATATTGAATGTGTATTCTTATTAATAAAGAGACTTCCATTCAAGTTGATTTGATCGATTGGAAAACCCGCATAATACGGTTGATTAAATTTTGACAGTTTAATCAACAACCGATGCTACATGAGCTGAGCGAATGAAAAAGCCATACATCTATTAACCCAAGTTTATTTAATATTCAGGCTTCAGACCAAACTGATAGTTTTGTTGACAGATAAAGATAGCACAGGATTTTGAAAACAGTATACTGGATTTTTAGATGCGAAGAATGTATACAACACCGTTGATTATTTAATGGTATGTGGCAGCCGTGAACTCTAAATATCGTGAAATAAATTCGGTCTTATGATTATCCGGATAATAGACATGCCGCTTTTTGACAATATTGTGCCAAATGCAAAACTAAAATCACTTATTGAATAAAAAATTCTATTTAAAACTGTCTACAATCCATCAACAATCTGTAATACGAAAAACTAAAATTCCCTTATACAAAATTTTGCTCCGAAGCCATCAATCTAACATATGACAGATAAAAGTTGACATGACATTGCAGATAAAACGATAAATAGACAATTCATGGAACATGTAGATCTTTTGTAAAAAAAGCGTCAGTTGTCCGCTAAATGTTCGAAATAAACAACAAAAAGCCAACGTCGCAGCACAGATACTGTAAAATATTGCAAAAACAGGTATAATTCGGACTTAATGCGGATTTTTCAGACATGACACCCTCTGGGCATCCAAAATTATTCTTATCGGATTCTACAAAAACACTAAAGTCAAGGAATCCGGTTACTCCTATGTTAATTTAATGTTCAGTGATGTCATGCCATTTCGACCCCGAACCAAAATTCATGTCTACAAAAACTAAATTTATTGTTTTTATTAAAATTTGAAACCCCTTCTGATTTCATGTAAATTGCTAGAACACCAGGTTGGGGTGGGTTGAGACAAAGTTGCTGGGGTAACTTGAACAACCGATGACGGAACACAATTTACTCTTCTCCGTATTGACGGATTGAGCTGAAATTTGGTATGGAAACTCCTTATGGGGAATTTTTATCCATTTTTGAAAATTCAAGCTTGGCACCAAAACTTCAAAAAACACTAGCGCTTTAAAAAAAATTTGCTGATTTTTTCAGTACATCTTGATACACCTTTAAGAAAGTTGTAAAAATGTTACTTTGGTGCTCCAACGTACAACACAAAATTGGAAAATTTTCTGCAAGAAAATTGTTTCCTTTACCTTCAGCTTTTCAGACGGAAATTAAAATATTTGAAAAAGGAAATTTAAACTGCATGCAAATGAACACTAACAAACCAATAGGCTTGTTGTATTTCCATCCGCTTATGCATGCAGACAAATTTAACTCTGATACTTTGATGCACAAAAGCGTCGTCCTTTTTTATCAAAATACAAATTTGTGACAGGTGGGGACAATGTACTTAGTTTTTAACCAAAGCCTTCATGCGATCTAGCTATTTTATTGTTATCCAAACTCTAGTGTCAGAAATTTGATTGTTGAACAAAACTTAATTCATGAATTCGTAAAAACGCTTTTCAAAGCAAACTTAACCTATTTTTAAAAAAAACTTCATTCATTAAATTGTCAGGAAAAAAATTAAACCGGTATTTCAACTTTAAAACATTTAAAAAAATTCCTGATATTTTAAATATGATTGTCAGATATCGTCCGTATTTTTACAGTCTAAATACTTTTTTTGATAAATTGAAGTTTTACTTAAATCAAATTAATTTTTAGTTTTGGTTATTTTGAATAGGGTTAGATAATTTCGCTCTCTTAATTTACGTTACTTGCATTGTCATTTTTGTTCATTCGACACTATCCGAATCCAATCCAATTTTTTTTTGTTTCTTTGTATTACTTTTTTCAACACACAATTGTTTGTAAGACGCACTGAAAGTATATTGATCACAAATAGTTTTTATTTACAAAAATATACTGCGACTATAGTTGTTAAACTAAGCATTCGTACGAGTACTTTATAAGCGCACTTCCGTACAACATACATTTTTCGGTTTGAGTTCATGAGAAACGATATAATTCACACCATTCGTGTTATTCATGTGGCATATTCAACGTTATGTAACAAGTATTTGCTTAAACAACAATGGCTTCAACAATCTTACTAGCTATTTCGGCACATAAAGGAATAAAGGTACAAGTACTTAGTTGACACTTGGAGTTTTTTTCAAATAATTTCTAGCATTTAAATACTGATTGAATATTCTACCATGACATAACAAATAAGTTGCTAGATGTGCTTGTGTAAGAATTCATCTAAAGGCAAAAAATGTCAGAAATATCAATAAATTCAATTGCACATCAAACCCAAATTTCCTTACTACATCACTTTGGGAATTCTACAGTTGCGTTTTTGAGTGAAGAATCCAGCACTCTTGTTGATATTATACTTTGGCATTGTTTCATACTACAGTGTGTTAAAATAAATTGGAATACCATATTGCTGGAGATTTCCTACAGAAACAAAAGGAATTTTAACAAAGAAAAAGATGTCAGTTGGACAACAATAAAGATTATACAAAAGCTCACTGCACAATCAATTGTAAAACAAAGGTTTTCTATTAAAAATTTACTTTTCATTTCTGGCTCTACGTTTCCAACTGAAAGAAATGATCATCGGGCGCTACAATTTTCAGCCGGGCAACGGTCGAAGTTTCTGCCCGTCGAAATTCCGTCTGTATTTGTTGCAGCCACTAGGAGTAAACTTAAAGTTTGGTCGGATAGCAGGAAAAACACAGTTGTGGCCGAATACAGCTCTGCGATCTTAGTTTTCATAAGTCTAGATTACAATTCAGTGAGTATTGGTTGCTTTGCATGCGATGGTATGATAATCAGCTACCCATATCCGTACAATTTTTATGGCAGAGTATATCGGCTTAAACATATTGAAGTGAATGAGTCGGTATTATTATCCTTCAAAACGTTAATCAGTTTTTGGAAAACTCTCCACACAAGTTTACAATTTCCAGTTGACAAAAACCAACTGGAGAATTTTCTGAGCAAAACTGACGAAACGCATGATGTTTACAAGGCGTATATTCAGTACACAAATTGTACAAGCTATTATGGTTGTGCTATCTACTATTTCTACGGTCTAGAATTCCGTTCAAAGTCTTCAATTAATCTGCAAGGTTTGGAGTACGTCTTCCCATTTAGTCATAAAGAAACCGAATACTTCCCAAAAGTTCATTTTCTAGTTGCAAACCTCGATGCATTTTTCACGCCGTTCCAAGTTAGTGCGTGGATTTGTACGTTGGTAGCAGTCACGACAATTGCAATTTGGCTAGTCTGGGCAGACGGAGAAAGTTTTGGGCGAGTAATATTTTGGAGCTTTTCAGTAGGAGTTGAGCAAGAACGGGATCTGTTTAGCAGAAGTGGGATTCGACAAAGAACGCTAGTAATGTTGTGGATATTTTCTGTCATTTTGTTGCGACATTTTTACAATTCATCCCTGTATTCATTCATGGCTGCAGAAAAGGAACAAATTGGTTATCTGAAAAATGTTAAGGAATTTTTAAATCAGTCTAAATTTGATATATTGGCGCTGACATCGCTTATTGAACAAATGCATATAAGTACTACAATACGGGGAACTTTCCCACAATTGATAAATTTTTATATTAAGTTTTTCTTTAGAGCGTATTTTATTAAAGAAAGGTGGTATATTGAAACTATACAAAATGTTTCGATTGGGAAGTTAGCACATGTGTTAAACTATACCTTAGGAGAAGATAAAACATTTAGACACCGAGGACGAAGAAACAAAATATTTGATGAAGCTGATTTTAGCATTGATACAAAGAAATTTATTCGCTTTGCCGTTATTTGTGGACCAGATTGTATCAGCGATTGGGATGTAGCATTTCTAGGTAACAAGAGTTGGAATTGGATTTCGCTTACGCCAGTGCAATATTTTAGAAGCTTTGACTTCTGGGCGATAGATATTTTTACATTTGCGACTCACTCAGTTTCCAACTTCTTAGGATCACTTGCTCATTCTGGACTTTATGAATATAAAGTTAGGCGTTTTAGAATGTTGCAAAACTTCGAACGCGCAAAACAAGTAATAGGATTCCAAAGATATGGCAATAGTAACGGAACCTTGTTTGGCTATCTTGCTGGAAAATTGAAAATTGAATATAGTGAAGAAGAAAAACCAACACAGATGAGAGCAATCGCCGGTATATTGTATGTTACGTTATGCATGCTTAGTGCAGCTATCATTTTGTTTTTGTTAGAATTTGTAATTCTAAATTAATAACATTAATTACCTAATAAACCAAAACCTTAAGGGAATTTACATGTTCTACAAAACCTTTGGAAAAAGATGGTATTTATTCATCAATTTAAACCGTTTTCAATCATGTTTATAGAGAACTTAAGAGAAAAATCCAACACTATTGGTTGTATGAAATTGTTTATCTTTAAAATATAAAAATGGTTGAAATATTTTGCAAATTTAGGGTATTCGCCTTTGAATTTAATCAGCTAATTCATATCAGCAGTTTCTAGAGCATATTAGTGCAATAAATCTTCTGTACTAAATAACATCCAATTCGACGATGGAATACTTATGGGAAGAAACTAACACCGTATATGCAGTTTTTTAGTAATGTCATATTGTAGAATGCATATATGCATGGTTTATTTGAAATTTCAATGTAATTATGTGTCTAGTAAGCGAAACGTAATTGTTGGCTGTTGACTCCTAATATGTATACAATCGACAACAAGGAAATGAATATGCTTATATTAATTCCACATTGTAAAATGTACTCTGTGTGCTACAGCAATGTTTAAAAAATGTGGAATGCTTTCCGAAATTAGCGATTATAAACAATAATTCAACTGTAACGTAAAGATTAACTTTTTATGAAGTATTTCATAGTTGGCTTGAAAAAATACATATAATGACGAAGGGAGAAAATTTTTCGATAATTTTTTATTGTTTCTTGTGTAGTTAAGGTGCCTTTAAGAAATAGCTAAAACAGTCATAACAACAGACTCTACACCATGCAATAATGAATGAATGTCTCTCAAGCTTCCAATGGGTTAGAATAACCGACGTTTGTACATGACTTTATTCTCTGTGTATGCTAAAGTATGTGAAGCAGTAGTCAGAATTAAAAGTTAGGCAACTTCTTGAACAACTTGAGTTGGTGAATAACAATAAACGTATATTTGACAAGGTTCACCCAGTCGCCTCGGTGGACATGCGATTTTTAAGTCCAGACTTGTGTCATCCTTACTTTAAAAACACTTTCTGTACTAACTAAACACTAAAAACTCCTTTGTGACTTAATGAAGGCATGAAGAAGGAATAAAGTTTGCCACAACAAACCAGTCGGTGGGTTAGGTGCATAAAAAGTCCAAACTTATTAAGTAGGTTGCACTGTTTTGCATTTAAAAGTCAACTAATGAATTACATCGTAGGATTTATTGAAGGCAAATTTGTCGGAATTAGATTTTCTTAAAATATTTCCCAAATGTTGTAAAAATATTTTTTAAATTAGTAAACCGCTGACTAAACCTACGCCTGATGCATGTGGGGGCGTACTTTTTATTTACATCATATACTTTATTTCCAAAGACAAGTGAGGTGACTGCATACAAATTTGGGTTTAGTTTTGTTTCTAACATGCTACGTTAGTTTCTCAACACTTTCCGTTTGAATGGTCGTGATGTTGTGATGGGCTTTTCCAATATTCCTTTTTATTGACTGCTGTGAATATCTTTTTTATTATTTGAATTTCAATGATCATGAAGCCCAGCAGAACAAGTTTTAACTTTACACGTGTTAGATTTATTTGGCAGTATATTAAATATACCTTTTTGAATCTTTTTCAAAAACTTTTGTAAGGTTTTTATTCAGGTGGACTCTTTTAACGTGTATATTTTTACACTAAATATTTTTGAGTGTTCCAAATATTTACTGCCAACTATTTATAAATATCGTATAAAAACAATTCGTCATCATGGAATGTCAGCATCCTGCATGTCTGGATGACTGCGGTTACTGGCCAAAAAAGCAAAATAAGCTGTGAATTATAAGCTTTGCTTGGTGTCAATAAAAACGTAAAACCCCTGCTTTTATTTCAACAATATAGCCTGAAGATTTCCTGTTGGTTTGTGGTAAATTCGCATGGACGATATTTCCTGTAGGAAATTCCGTTCATAAAGAAATACTTCACAATTGTGAAGAAATAAATATCCCGAGCATTATTTGGGGGTGTTTCATACCAAACGTAACACTTAAATCGAGGTTATTCAGACATGAAGTTAAATATTTCTTCAGTCCACCACAAATGGACCTGACCGCTTCCCTCCTTTTATTAGCTATGTAGCGCTTGCCTTGAGCGCCTTCCGCCCTTTTATCTCATACTTGCGTTACGTTTGATATGGACGACCCTTTTGTACTTTTTACAAAATTCCAATTCTATGTTACAATATAAACCATGAAGCATGGACTTTGGAATGTTACTAACAGTTCTAGAAAATGAAACGATAGTAATACGTTGAACCACTGATGATTTAATTTTAATACAACTATATTTGCAATACAATATTAAATGCGTATTTTCCAAAGTCAAATCAGAAGGCTAAAACACATTAGAAATAGGTTCCGGTTTTCCAAACGAAGTTAAAAACATTGCATTGGTAGAAATGTAACCAAAACAAGGAAAAACAAAGCAAATAAGTGCACTGATTTTCTTTCCAACCACATTTTGATAAAATCCCAGATAGAAATAATTAATAATTCAAGGTTTAGTTTCTGAAAGCACTGCAAAGGTGCAGCGTTCCGAGCAGCAACTATTTGTTCATTCAATTTTGAGTTTCAATATGTCAGTAAATATGGAAGTTTGGAGTCTTACTGGGATTCTACTGGTATTGTATGCCTGTCGAACAAGTGGAGTGCCCATAACTTATGATTTTACTGATCCATTGAATGCAATTAGAGCAGGTAACCTTTCCGTTGATGAATTTTCAACGAACATCAAATCCCATTTTGGAAATTTGACAACGCCATTAAAGTTATCAGTGGCTTATTCCCCAGGTAAGATTTAAATTAAAAACAATTTACATGCCGTGAAATAAAAATATTACAGTACTGAATTACTGTAGATTGCAATATCTTCGTGGATTGTGGATCTGCAACAAACCAAGCAATTCAGATTTTGAATGATGTTAAAAAGAAACTGTTCCCACAAAAATTGGAGATTGAGCACTTCAAATTTCAGTTTAGGTTTGCCTTTCTAGTAAAGCAATTCACACTGCGATGAAAATAAGGTAAGCCGGCCGAAAGTATTTTTGGACAAATTTTGAGATTACTTTAAAAAGTCGCTTGTCCAACTTGATTTTTTTGTTTCATATGTACTTTTTTGTGCTCTTTTCGGTAAAATAAATTTGGGGCCTTATATTGGTGCTTATTCCTCTGTACATTCCATGATATGAAAAACCACCCTTCAAATGAGGCTCTTTTTTACTAAACTTTCAGTTTACTGCGATTGGAGGATTGGATTTTCATCGGGACAATATAGGCGTGAATCAGCACTAATTTCTGTCTATGAAACATTCAGAGTCACAGAAAATCCAAACCTCCATACGACTACAGAATTTCTTAAATGTTACATTTTTCTAAATGGGCTTAGACAAATATATTCAAGTTTGAACGATAAATGAAAAATTCTATGTGCTTTCAGCAATCAATGACAAAAACCATTAAGTAAGAACCTATTCAAGAGTTTCTAGTACATACAGTAGCCAAAATATTTTTTCCCTGTTTTCAGACAATTGCCGCACGTTTTCAAGTAATGTTTAAGAAATTCTGTAGTCGAATGGAGGATCGGATTTTCTGTGACTCTGAATGTTTCATAGACATAAATTAGTGCTGATTCACGCCTATATTGTCCCGATGAAAATCCAATCCTCCAATCGCAGTAAACTGAAAGTTTAGTAAAAAGAGCCTCATTTGAAGGGTGCTTTTTCATATCATGGAATGTACAGAGGAATAAGCACCGATATAAGACCCCAAATTTATTTCACCGAAAAGAGCACAAAAAAGTACATATGAAACAAAAAAATCAAGTTGGACAAGCGACTTTTTAAAGTAATCTCAAAATTTGTCTAAAAATACTTTCGGACGACTTACCTTATTTTCATCGCAGTGTGCAATTGCTCAAATTATTTTAAAAATTTATTTAATCACCTGCAATACCTTTTAAAACAGTTTATGTTTATTTACATTTTTTATTGAATTGGCACAGTCGCATTAAAAAGTCTCGAGAATCAGTCTACTCAAGCAAAATTGAACATACCAGAAGGTAAACATGATATAAGCCTGTTTTTACCTGACAACACCACTTGTGACGATCTACAAAACATTACAAAGGAACAATGGACAATTCTGATGAATTCTTCTACTTGGATTTCTCCTGATGCATTGCCCAATGTCCGTAATGTTGGGTTTGGTTACAACGAGGGTTTAATCGGTTGTGGAGAAATGCGTCCTGCCTATTTATTAATGACAAAGTATTTGCTGACAACTATCAGCCTTGGCAAAACGTCGTGTGTAGTAGAATCATTTGGGCTTTTTAAGAAAAGGATTGATGACGTACACAATAGAAATATTGTGTTCACAGAATATGGCACTCAGTTGCCATTTATTGATTACTCTTCAACGTCACATTGTCTGGGAGATGAGTATTATGGTCATTTACGGGAAAGATATTGGAAACGCTATACGAATAGCACAATTGGCGCAGCAATTCCTTTGCCTGTTGGACACTTCGAAATACCAAGTTATTCCGCCAAAAAAATAATTCCGTACATTGATACAGAATCTTGTCATGGTAGGGAATCTTACCCGTGGTACGCTTCATCTGCACTAAGAGTCCTGAGCAGATATTTTGGAACTGTAGTCTTAACACATGGTGGGTAAATCAACCTTGCTTTTTGTATCCTTTGAAGTTTTTTTTTGCGAAAGTGTCATGTTTTCTCTTTATAGTTCAGTGGAAAGAGCTGCAGTCAAATGCTACCGGGAGTGCTACAAACGGCAACCCAGATGTTCAAGTCGACTTGTTTATAGATTACTCAGATTGGTTACAATACAACCCAGAAAACCTGAACTTTAGTGGGCGTGATTACAACTGGTCGGTAGTTGAGAGAGAGCTTAATAAACTTGATGATACCATTTTACATCCTCGTCGAAACACGAAAGTTACAACACTGATTTTTTCAATGCAACCAAGTTCACCCGTTGAAAACTTCACCGCAAACGTCAACAGTGGTTTTGCAAGAAAAATGTCGTCTAGACTACAAATTGGTTGTGCATTTGGGCCAAACTCGTTTGAGGCAAAATTGAACTCCACATCAAGTGCCGTAGTCACGGCATGTAAAAAAGTGAACGGTTCCATTTACACTTTGCAGAATTACTTCAAACTGAAATCAATAACAGAAGTGAACAAAGAAAATAGTCAGCATTTCGAAAACATCGTCCGGCCCAAACTGGAGAAAATGAGGAAGTTTAAAGATGAAATCTTAGTTTTACACCCTCAAGCAACGGTCTACTTCCAACTCCGAATTGAACTACAGATGGATGACAACCAAACAACTGTCTTTTGCAACAGCGAAGCTCTCAGTTTGAATGAGTACGTAGAAGCTACTGCAAATTGGGCAGCACTAAATGGCATTCCACTGATCATGGGACGAGCATTTGATGACATTTGCATGAGCAAATACCAAACTTGGTTTTCTAATGTCAAACCGGAGGAAGAATATTATATTAACCCTCGATTCGTTCTCCGTAACTCTCCACAGATACCATCTGATGCGGAGGTTGAACCCTGTTTAGAGTGGACGGCACATAGGCCAACTGTAAATGAGTCCTACTTTTTTAACAATTACTTGGGTTCACTATTGTACACTTTAGAAATGCGAAACGACAAACCAATTACTCGAGAGGAATATAAAACACTTTTACAGTTCACATTTCACAGGTTTGACCGAGTGATTATATATGTTGAAAGGGATTCATACACAGATTTTCTTATGGCGATCAACACACTAGCTTCAGAGGAATTGATTGGGTCAACCAAAAAAGTTTTTATTTTCTATCGTGATTTACGGGACGAAGTAGACGTCAAAGCGAAGTTACGTGAGTTTCATGGGTTTCTAAACTTTACAAAAGTGACTCTTGGGAGCAACACACAACTTCTGAAAGCAATTTTTTCTAACATTGCTTACTTCCCTGTGGCAGGCGAGCAAGATTTACTATTTAGTCATAATTCGATGGTTGTTGAGTGGGGTCGGAATTTGAGGTTGGACGTGGGGGTTGCATTGAATACAGATGATTGTGGAAACATAATTGTCAACGCCACTTCACGAAAGCACATTCCAAAGAAGGCTGATAATTTATTACATACAGCAACATATTTACTTTGCTGGGAAAGTGTGGATTTGAAAAAGTATGGCAATCCAAAAAGCCTTGGAACGTTATTTGATACGCACATTTACACTAAACTGGTTTATCAGGAATTTTACCCCCACCTGAATGTGTATTTTGAAATATTCTTGAATGTAATCTTAACGGAGTCTACAATCACTGACTACCTCATCCTACTTTCTCATTTTCAAAAAATCGCCATCGCCTACAACTTAAGCTATCTAATTGTTAACGCTTTCGATGATGATTTCAAAACGCACAATGGATGGTGGAAAATTTCAAATTTCTCAAACCTGTCTTTAACATCAATATATGAGGAAAGATATTCCGGTACGGTTAATGCTTTTTCTTGGCACTTTTTTTGTTTACGAAAGTGCTAATGTGTATGTTTTTATACATATATATGTTTTTATGTTTATATACTTTAACAGCACTTACGGGTTTCAAAACTTGGCGTCCTTCACCGCAAACCAACAGCGCAAACGACAACAAACTATACATAATTTTCGGAGGCCTCACGTCCGGTCTTCTTGTATTGATTGCGGTTTTAGGTTCAGTGCTTTGGTATTATAAAAATAAATTGTCGCAATATCTGTCAAATGAGGAGGTAAAGGAATTTTATAACGGAAAAAAAGGGACTTCCGACGAAAACACTGCTGGAGACTCGGAATACCGCAAATTTGACAAGAAGTTCGAATTGGTTTTGGCAGATGTTTACATTGGTAATATATCAAACGTGTTTTTAAAATATTTGTCGATGTGGTGTCACAAGAATTCTCTAATTTTTGTACAGATCCAAAGGATTTATTGGGTCGTGGCAACTTTGGAACCGTTTACAAAGGCTTGGTAAAAGAGGAACCTGTTGCCATCAAGCAACCCAATGAGAACTGTCCAGCGACTAGTTTTAAAAGTGTTTTGTGCGAAGTAAAACTGCTTTGTTATATTGGTACACATCCCAACGTGATTCAGTTTGTTGGAGCTTACACAAAAGAAATTCGAAAAGGTAAAGTGTTATAATTTCAATTATCAAATATTTGGATCGTGTTTTGGTAAACTATAAATATAATTTTAGGTATTTTATACATTGCGATGGAGTTTTGTTCAAATGGCTCACTCGATGGATTACTCCGAAAAAAGAAACGAGTCATTTCAAATGTAGGGGATGCTGATAACGAAACAACTGGAACGGAAGACGACGATGCAGTATATTTACATGACTTGCACAGATTTGCAAAGGAAATTGCGAGTGGAATGGACTATATTGCCGAAAAGAATGTCATTCACGGGGATTTGTCTGCAAGAAATGTGTTATTGGATGAACACTTTACATGCAAAATTGGCGACTTTGGTCTCTCCCGTAAACTGTATCAGTACGTAGAATACGTGAAGCAGTCTCAGGAACCCCTTCCATGGAAATGGATGGCGTATGAAAGTTTGGAAAACATGCATTTTACTACAAAGTCCGATGCGTGGAGTTACGGTGTTACAATTTGGGAAATATACAGTCTGGGTAGTTTTTTTGGAAATTTTAATTCAGAAAATTTTAAAAAAGAAGATAAAACAGGACTTTTTATTTGCAGGAAAAGTACCTTATGGAGGTTTATCCTGGACGGCAGGATTCACGGATGATGTGGAGAATGGCTTAAGATTACAAATGCCTAAATACGCAACAGAAGAAATGTAAGTTTTTCCCAAGGAATAACACTCCTCCTCTACAATGGGCTAACAAATGTTTTGTTTTAACTTTAGCTACAAAGCCATGTTGAGTTGCTGGGAATTGGAAGCTGACAAACGTCCAACATTCACTGATATGGTTGATTTTTTCAAAGAATTATCTTCTAGCCAATATATTGTTTTAGAGATTTAGTAATGCAAAAATGCATCTATATCAATCGTCCCACCACTTCCCTTTACATCAATCCTCTACTCTGTAATTAAGTTGGAGATTTTAAATGCTTTAAGTGTCCATGCATTTTTGTGAAGTTCATGTTTGTCATATTATATCACTCAACTGGTTTTAAAGTTTCGTAGGATAATTAAAACTCAATCATAAGTTTTCATGTTGATCCATTTTGTGTTGATGTTACTGCTTATCAAATAAAAGTTTTTTAAATGAAAAAAAAACTTTTGATACATTTTTGGTAATTTTGGATGCAGTGGGGATTTGCTTATTTTAATGCACCCTTATACGTAGCTCTACTAACCCAATTTTTGTATTTGTTGTTGCTGCTTATTTAACCACCCACGGTCAATAAGTTGAAATAGACGAAGGCATGGTTGTGGGCTTCTGTATCGGTAATAAAAATTGAAACCAATTTAAATTGAACAAAAACATGCCTATTAGAGAGAAATATTGTGTACAAATTTGACAAACCATATGTGATTAATGTTTACACTTGCTTCAGAATATCATTGAAAATTCCGTTTCAAGAGTCCAATAAAAAAGAGGTTAC
Source organism: Orchesella bifasciata (assembly GCA_034697805.1). Classification (NCBI taxonomy): domain Eukaryota; kingdom Metazoa; phylum Arthropoda; class Collembola; order Entomobryomorpha; family Orchesellidae; genus Orchesella; species Orchesella bifasciata. Next base: position 3,706 of record JAQGAP010002006.1, on the reverse strand, counting down.
GTTGTGTCCGTGACCTAAAGACAAAATGACTGCACATTACAACCGTAACATTTATTAGAATGTTAATATGGGTAAATATTGTTTGCGTTAAAATCTGTATAAAATGTTGTGTGCTGACTGTTTCACGTTTGGGAAATAACGGGGTTATTCAAACAGCTATATATTATATTCGTCGCATACAGTTGTTTGCCTTTCTCTTGCTAAGCGAGTAAATATGTGCGTACAATTAATTTAGCAAAAACAATGCGGTTTGGTTTTTATGACCAACGTGCTTAACAAAGCGTATTGTAACAAACAAACTTAACAAACTTTGGTATCAATATTTGTATTCCAGTTTTATTTTATTATTTCTTACTACTCACTAAAATATTTGAGTTTATATAATTGACAAGGTTCCATTGCCAGAATAAAACGAAATTTAAATTGCAGAGGATCTAAATGTTTACTTGCTTTGTCACTCGCGCTGGATAAACTCTAGATTGTAGGACGACAAAAGAGCAAAAAGCGCACCAACACACAATAGCAATGCGTAATTTACATTGTGAACACTTTTTATACTATGACCATTTATACGGTAGGTAACATACTTTTATGCAGAAGTATATTACGATATAAACCTTATAATCCTTAAGAATCAGGTTATCTCCAAACGGATTATAGCATTGATAATAAATTGTAAACTGTATGACTAAAACATGACACCAAAGAAAATACAAACCAAATACGCCCTTCTAGTAAAACTCGTGATCTAATTAAGAGTCCAATTTCAAGTATGTATACCTACAAGTTCATGGACCTATTGCATTGAGCTGATTATTTCAGTCACGGTTGAACTTAATACAGATAAGTTATCTGAGATCACTCACCGTTTACTTACAAGTTCCAATTTCATTCCACTTTTTCGTTCTGCTTTGGGATGGAAGTTTGGCAAAACAAGTGCATTCAGCGAAATCTTAACGATTTAATTACCAAAATTAACTGCAATTCTTCATTCGTCTCTATTTTGCAGGCGCGAGGAATCCTAAGTGACAGTGATGTTGCAAGCTTGGTAAGACCAACTAAATTTTAAGAAAACGAATATTTCATGAAGTTGTAACTAATTAAAAATCACATTATTATAAAGGAAGCCAAATGTAGTTAGGAAGGAAGGATTTCACAATCCAAGCTGCTTTTGGAACTTCTTCTGACCAGGACAAACAGTTTTGACACTTTACTTGAAGCACTACGTGAGACCAGACAAACAGGGGCATTACGAATCATAAATCAGGCTGTGTTTAAAGAATTAAAACGTGTAGCTGATTTGATACCGGAACTTCTCTCTAGGCACAGTAATCCACGTTTTTTAAAAAACCTCCTTAGCTTGAAAATAACAGAAGCTTTACAACTACACTCTCAGCCTTTTTCAATAGTTTGAGTTTCGATGACGCAAACGAAAGTTGTTTGCAAAAGCTAAGAATCATTTTAGGCAATTCCATCGTATTTGCAGATGACGGTAAAATTTGTCATGCCATTCTACAAAATCTACGAGGTTTTTCAGATATTGAAAGTTTTCAGATATTTTAGATATATAAATATTTTTGGATGTTGTGGAGGAGTTCGCTCTGCAAACATAAAACGTTATTTGTACATTGTTGTAGTCTTTATATTTGCAGGTTTAGGATTTAAGTTAGGCTTGCTCTCATCTAGAATTTTGCTGCTTGCTGGTAGTGTCAGTTTATATTGTGATTCAGGAAACTTTAGTTTAACTGAAAAAATAACAGTCGAGCTCAATCCAAACGATATAATATATGACCACAGACTAGTTAAAACTTTTTCCGAGTATGAATCGTTTATCAATAATGTGTCCTCCAAGGGTACAACAAAACTACAAATTTCAAACACTGACCTTGACTATTGAGGCATAGATTTTCTACTGAGCAAGCCAGAAATTATTACTGACCTGGTGGTGTTACCTCAACAGGTAAGTTACTGCCTGCGGGTTGTCCTTCAAATCCTAAGTCAAGCAGCAAAGAGTTTACGTACCCTTGGTTTTGATTTACGTGACTCGACATTTCCATCGTGTTAAACTCAAGCAGTTCCACAACATTGCGAGTATCCTTCTTTAAGTTTGAAAATCTCAGAAAACTTTATATTACAACTTATAACTGTATGAATCCATTTTCAAGCAGTAGTATATCATTTGGGAAACTTGTCAGTATTTATTATTCTGTTTCCTGCATGGGATTTTATACCACAGCTGCTGCAAACTTATTTAACAGAATTTGTATTGAGTCTACTGACACATTGACAACCCTGACAATAGCTTGGTACGCAAACAGGTCATATTTTCTTGGACTGTTCAGTGACTTACCGGTATTAACAAATGTTTCTAATCTTGTAATAAGAAATATAGGACTAGGAAACATGTTTTTAAATGAAACAAATTTCGACATGGAAAATTTTGTTTCGAAATTTCCAAACCTAGAATATCTTCATATTATAAGAGTTCAATTGTCGCATTCAATGTATTTGGTATTGTGCAGATATACAAGTTTAGTTCAAATAGAAGTAGAGATTCATTTAGATGGAAGCGGCTTTGGTCTGGAAAATATTCCGCCAAATGTGCGTTATGTCTACTTACATTTGTATTTTAATCAATGCAATAATGGCCGGATACTCCCAAACCTTTCAAGCAACACTACAGTAAAGGAGTACGTTGTAGATTCAAATTGTCCAATTCTCGGCTATGACACTTCAATTAAAGTAATCTGATCTAAAATAACTTTTGAGGGGCATGTTAGGTAAGTAGATTGGAAGTTGTTACAATTTTAATAATACGCACTGAAGGATATTAAATGATGTGTTATTGTAGAAAGCAAAGAGTATGTAGAATATGATTTTTTAGTATGCTATCCTTGACTCTTTTGTTCATGATACTTTGTAATTTTGAAACTTCTGTAATTAGCTTAAAACAACATGACCCGAAATGTAAGTGGCAGTTGAGGGTAGCGGAGAACCTACAGATTATTGTATAAGTTGTTTCATAATTTTGCCACGTGAGGATTTCCTAATTTCGTAACCTTTGTGACTTTGTGATGTAAATTAAGTGAATATGCTAGATACGCTACCTTTATGGGTTTTGCCATCATTTCTCATCCAAAGTCGATCTGTATATTATATCTTAAGCTATTTGGTTAGTCATAGAGTGTAAATGGTCAGGTATGCTTGAAAGATAGTCATGCCTTTCCCGTCTTTTCTATATAGCTCAATTTTGTCAGTAAGTAAGTTATTCTCTCTTCTTGAGCCTAGCCGAGCAGTCGAGAGTCTCTCAGGACATACTTTGATTTTGAACTTCATCTTTGCTGAAAGATTGCCTTAATTGTTGATAACCGTTTTATTGTTTAATCAGTATTGTTCTTTAAATAAACTCCTTAAATCCACGTAAAGCGACTTCGTTGTGGTACCGTTATTTCGCATATTTTCTAGTTTTAGAAAGTATAGTCTATGAATCATTTAACAGGAATCCCCTGAGTTCGGGTTACAACCAGTCAGGATTCAACAGTTATTGTTATTGTTTATAAATGTTTTCGTACACTTTATTATTATTATTATTTATTCACAATCAGCACCCTATACCAAGGTAGTTACGTTGATCGGTTAATCATAGGATTAATTACAAACATTTCTTTTAAATCGGAAATTATAAGTCAATAAGTTGCGTTATTAA
>JAQGAP010002005.1:0-16863 GCA_034697805.1 Orchesella bifasciata | reverse complement strand
GCTCCCTTCTAAACAAAAGTATTACGTTACAATTGTGCCAACTTCTCCAAATTTGTCAATTTGCAATTGGAAAGAGTTGGTTAAAAACAGTTACCACTTGAGCAAATCGTTCCTCTCCTGGTCTCATATAATATGTTTTTATGTTTTCTGCTCATTTTAAATGGGAAGTTTGTTACGCTGTTTTATGTTCCGTTTTTTGCCTTTTTCCTCTTTACAATAGTTTTCTCTCCTTGTAGTTGGTGTGTGTAATAAACTCTTAATTTAATCCTTTCCGTTAACATTGCCCTCATGTCAGAAAAGTAACAATTTAAACAAATGGCTTTCTCCATACCGTACATAAAATTCCACTTTGTACTAAATACCTTATGGATGGAACGAAGGAAAAGGAGAAAAAAAACAGAGGAAAAAATAAATACACAATAATATTGTAGCGTGGACGGAAAGACGGGAAGTCAAAGGGGTTTGGCCTGAATGATGGAAGATGGAATTGGATTACACATAAAATAAATGTTTAGCTTGGAGCACTTCACCTGTACAATGTCTTGAGCTTGAGCATATTATGCTTACGCTACCACCACTGGAGCACTTTCTCCTGAGAAGGAGAGAGTAAAAAAGACAAAGTACCTTTCTCTCCACTTTATTATGCCCTCTCAAGACAAGCCCATATCTACACTCAAGAATTTTAAGTCGGGACAACTAATTTCCTTAGTTGAAATGACCATTAATTCTTCTCTCTTTCGGCTTCAAGTCCCAGAAAGCTGATTGCCGTAGCGTGCTACCAAAACCCAATCCATTCGCTCTGGAATGTCAGGGATTTTCTCCTAGCCCCAGTTTTGAGGAGCTGAGCAACTAACTACGAAATATTATTGCAAATTCCACTTGAGAACTAAACTAAAGTATTCAGTAATCAGAAAAAGGGTAAATGAGTAGAAGATTAAAACATATATGGAGGTTCAATTACCGTCCCCCGTCCCTTTCTAACCAGGTTAATCTTTTGTACGGAAACCTATAAAATGGACTAAAAATTACATTTCCGAAAAACAACTGCAAGAGGGACAACTTAAACGAAAAGCTTGCTGAAAAGCATGTACCTACGTAATTCCTTTTAATCGCAACAACACGTAGTCCGTCTTGCTTCAGAGTGTAAGACTGAGAAAATATACGAGTAATTTAATAATTAACGCAAAAAATAACCTGGCATAAGGAGAATTTATTAAACGAAGAAACAAAGCAATGCAACCACATTTATCAGGGGTAGCCCGTTCCATCAGTCTTGTTAAGAGTTGGCAGTAAGCTTGCGGGAATAAGAAAATAATATTGTAAAACATGGAACAACCAAGTTTAATTCTTTCGCTCAACTCGACTCTCAACTGTAAAAAGTCAGGCTTGAAAGAATTATTATAATAATTGAGACCATTTTATCCCAGTGAATGGGCCCATTAGGAACTCGAGCCGAAATGAAAATTGGCATGAGTAGCATATCAATCCAATAATAGGAGCTATAAGCTCCACTCAAGCTCACACAGGTGCAATATCCATATCCATCTCAGATAAAAGGTTTATTATCATTACGAGCGTAAATTGCAAATACTAATGTTTTCGCTCTCCAATTATATTCCTCATCGTCAACTTTGGGTCGTCGTGAGATATTGGACGGAGAAACGAATTCTTTTGTTTTTTATTACAACTTGAAATAAATATTATCAAGACTCTCATATATGGGAATGAGAATGGGATCAAAAAAGCGAAAGAAAACATGCAATTTATCTTCAACTTTTTCTTTTCTTATTTACTGCACCAATTAAAAAATTACAGCGATAGCTACTGCCACCATGCATGTTTTTGGACACCGATTTCGATACGCGTGCTCCATAATTTTTGTTAGATTTCCCCTTATTTTATGTAAACTTTATAAGCTACGTACATTTTCGTTCATTTATTCAGAGAGAGAGAAACACATGGTCTCTGACGTTACTTTTTGTAGATGAATGTGATGGTTGCATGCCCAATTACTTAGAAAAGTATCACAAACTATTTTTCCGTACTTCTTAATTCCATTTATATTTCACTATTTTTCATTATTCTAGATGCGAGAAAAGGGACCATTTATTCCAAATCCAACAACAACATTAGTATGCATTAGAGGAGAGAGAACATTTTTGAAATTTATTGCTTTTTCTTTCTTTTCTACCCTCATATCCAAGAAAGCATGGGCAACTCAACTGTAACCGAGCCGGTCGGTGGTGGTGGTGGTTGGTGTTGGTCTGGTTCTTGGTTTTGTTGATGAAGGTGCGTATTTCTTTCATTTTATATCCTACTCCTTGCTCCGCTACTTGGCTATTCCTTATTAAATCTAATGTGGTCGTTGTCGCAGTTAACTGCGGTGGTTTATTAGCCACTGTCCCCACAAAACAACAACGAGTGCACACCAACTTCAAAATAATATGGACGAGGGTAGATCACGCATCCTCAAGAGTTATGTGCATCCATGCTACATATTTCCAACAATAATATGTATTAGCTTGATTCAACTCTACGTAGGCTATACCCAAAATGGCAAAAAACACTTGCTTTCCTGTAATCTACAAGTTCGCTCTCAAGAAAGGGAACACAATATTGCACACATATAAGCATTTTATAAGCAGTACACAGTGGATGCTGGCATTTGGTGTAATATCTTATCTTCGTTGCTGGTCTTAATTACTCCTAGAAAGCAATTAATACGAGGAAATATAATATAATATTTATTAGGATGATAAAAACACGAGTGGAGCAGGAGCGAGTCCCCAAACAACCGTGTAATGTGAGCTGAGAACGACGTTCCTTGTAAAACAGCCCCATAAGTTGCTTATGTACTCTGCCACTTTTGCGGAGCCCATCAAAAATCATCGTTGTTGTTCACCTACCTTGTTTCTTTGTATTAGTAAGCATTTATTGCTGCTCTGTATTTGTACATGGTGGTTAGTCCGGGTTGATGAATAAAATTGAAATAATAAAAAACAGTGCAATACTACTATTATGGTTATTATTGCGGAGAGAAAGAGAAATTATGTAAACGGTTTAGTGAAATGCAAAACCTACATGAGAGGACACATTCGTCAGCATAATGTATTTTATTGCTGCAATAATGTGCTCTCTTTTTTAGTATATACGGAGCTACAGCAGGAGCTTGGCTATATCATTGTTTTTTCTTCCCTAGTTTGGAAAATAAATCACAATATTTTACAGGTTGTGCTTGTAATGTAGTTCCTAATTTTATTTAGCCTTTTTTGACGATTTATGAACATGCTCTCTCTCACTCATTCACTTCTTGGAAGCCCGTCCGTTCCTTCCGCTCTGAGAAAAAAGACGTAGCCAGTGCAAATGTGAGTTTTGTGTTGTTCTCATTCCTGTAGCAAAAGTCACCAAGATTAATGCACATTTCAAAAGTATGACGCTGTTGCCATTTCTTTCTATTTGGGAGCCAGCCCAAGTTAAGTGCACTGCTTGAGGGCATACCATGTTTTATATCACTTTTGATATGACTTAAGTATCAAAATCATGAGACGGGGCTGCTGACCATATTATAGTTTTTGCCTGGAAATTTTCGCTTTCTTTATTGCTTTTTCCGGACTAAAATGTTGAGGGCAACATTGAAAAGCTTCAAAAATGTCAACATTTTCCTTTGACATGCTGCTGACAAGTGAGCACGAAATCTAGCAATTGTAATAAGTTTTAGCCCCAGAAAAAATATATAATTCGTTCCTACCACGAAAACGAGCAAGGGATTCATACATTTATTTTCCCTAATAAAACAGGCTCTCGTTCTCGTCTCCAAATGTCTTGTGTGGTGGCTCGGTTTGCAAATGTCGTAAATTACGAGCAGGTGAGGAACCCGTGAGCTAAATTGAATGACGGATATGGATAGTGTTTCGTATGAGATTATTCTCTCTGCGAAAATCACAACCATTTCTTCAGCCCCTTAGTTTAAGCAAGTGGAGAAATTAATACCAGGTTTCACTCAATTTTTTGGGCAGGTTTCATTTACACTACGAGGTTCACTATATAATTAGAATTAATGACAGTCTAATTTTGCGTCACATTTGCGTACGTACCTCCCTAGCTACCTAAAACCTAACTATATTTATTTGCATACGAAAACGCTCATTTGCATTTTGAAGGTTCACACACACCAAAATCGTGTAACAAGCGAGTATACAAATGCAGTTCATACGATACGAACAAGATCCTTTTTATAATCACTTTTATTTACAAGGTCACCAAACCATTATGCTATTTATATTCGTGCAATTGTATTTTAAGCCGATGTACGCAATTTATCATGGAATTGTTTGGATAAAAATAGTTTTGCATGTACTATACCATTTACTCTGCCAATTTAATCCTTTTGTTTTGCGAAATCCGCTTGTCAGGCTTACGTACACGGAATGGAGTACTTCACATTGTCTATTTTTAGAAACTTTACATGCATTTCCTAAAGGAAAACGACGCTGACAAACATAACGAATATATGTTCGTATTTAAACATTCTGAACATACGTGCTATTTATTTAGCCATAGAAAATGACCATTTGTAATGATTTTAATGGATGACAAAGGGAAAAAGGAAACAGTAATAACAGTTAATAATTTTATGCACTTGTGACTTCACCTTCAGCTTTCTTCGAGGTTTGCTTGCGTATGCAAAAGTGCATCAACGAGGTAGGAACCAGCCCATGCAATTTTAGTTTCCTTCTTCAATTATGCATGCTGTCTGCAAGGGCTACAAGTACAACCCAGTTGTTTAAAAATATCAGAGACGACTTGTTTGTAAATATAATCTCGAGCTGATTGAAAATTAAAAGGAAAGCGTTACAAACCAGTGGTTCCCAGTGAGTAAGGCCTTTACAGCGAACAAATTAGTGGGATATGGATATCAACATTGAGGTAAATCATACAAAACGATTGAATAGTCCAAATAAATTATCCTGAGCTAATAATCCTATTATCTTTATTACACCTCAATAACAAATGTGACCTTTCAAGTGGATTTTCCTTTTCACTTCGCTCCACTCACATTTTATCCAATATTACACTTAAAATCTCCATGTTATTATGTATGCACGAGTCAAAAATAAATGGGCCACTTGAGTCTACGTACGTGCTTATGATATTTATGGAAAAGGAACTGAAACGAAATGAACCCAATAAAGGAAAATAGTGTAACGATTGATCTCTCTTGAGCTCCGCTCAAGCGAAGCGAAAAGACCAAAAAACCGAGTAAAACCCAAACCAAACCATCAATAATAACAAGCCGGAGAGTTAGACTGGTAAAAAACTGAAACCAAAACCAAGTAATAATGTGGGTTACCCTCCATTAGCTTCTTAAATTCCCAAAAAATGCGGAAAACGGTAATAAACATACAAATGACGGTGAATGAATGGGAAAAGAGAAGGAGGAAGGGAAAGAATGGTGTATAATGGCACTTGAGTGCATACAACTGAGCACTTTTTTTCAGAAATACAAGCATACAATACAAGTTATGCAAGCATTTACCTAAAACATGGTCATTTAAAGGTTTTTTCCAGGGCATTTTCTGAACCTTTTCATTTCATCACTTCACCCTCCTGCTTTTCTACAAAATAGAAGCACAATTCACTTGTAGCTGCTCAGTAGTATAACCATTTTTTAGGGCTGATATACGCAAACCATATTGCTTTAATTTTTAAGCAAAACTGTTGCCTTTCCCCTCAATTCTTTCAGCTTTTTCTTTAATCTCATATTTTCACACATTTTCTAGAGACATATTATTCCTCATCAAGTTTTTTTTCATGTGAATTTTATCAGAAATAAAAGAACTTTGGAGCTGTGCTTTATACTATTAATAAAAAGCAATTCATTCGCTAGTGGTAGATAGGAATCTTTTTTCCCTAAAAAACAAATTGTTTGCCTCTCCACAGGAAGTAAAAAATGTATACAATGTAGCATTACGTATGGTTGTTGCATGTGTGTGTGGATTTAGTGCTAATAATGATAGAATATTTCACGGCTTTTGTATAAAAAAGTGAATTTCTCATTCTTTTTTCTCACAATTGGAGTACGTGGACTTTTTAACGGCTGGAAATAATAGAGTTGTTGGTTTTTTTATTGATTAAGTGAAAATGGGAACGTTTGGGAGTCATTACGATGAATTTATTGGAATAATGGGGAAGGACAAGGGGTCAAACGGAGCTTAATTTGAAGGATTTTATGGGCATTAGGGAAAAGGAGCTCGAGTGCTGTTGCGTTGTGTGAATTTCTCACAGGATGTATGAGCATTTGCTGTGTTTTAATGTGATCAATCAACAAATATGTGTGACGATGACTAGGCAAACTGGTATGACGCAAGTCATGAGCAATATACGACTTTTTACACAAAAATATGTTTAAATTGTCATATGTCAGCTACCCAAATTAGCACAAACTCTATATTTATTTCGTTGTCGACTATTTGCTGAAGAAGCAGAAGCAATTAAATCTGTTTTGAGCAGTTTGGAAATTCTCTGAGGCTTATTGTGTATGTGTAAAAAATGCGTGACATCCTTGTACTTTGTATTGTACTTGAATTTTGGTGATTAATGTACAAGAGTAAATTTTTAATGCATAGTTTTGTATAATGCATGGGCTATTACTGCTATCACACCAAATTAAAAAGCATATTTCTTTGAGAATGAATCAACTGCGGTTCCTTAATGACTCCTCAGTGAATATTATAAAATACGAGAATTCCAAAGCATGAAAAATCACATCAATTGGTGTGGAGCAGAGAGAGAGTTTCTCCTGTAAATCAACCATGTTTTTAAGCTGCCAACGAGAGTACAGAAGCAGAAGAATAAATTGGACGAGATGAGGGAGGGATTGATGACAGAAAAAAGGATAATTAGAACTTAACTCTCTCGAGTTAGTGAAAATCTATACAGTCAACCAGCCGTAATTCCCGTTTTTATTGGTAGTTTGACTTTCAGACAAAAGAATTTTCTCGTTTCTATTTCAAAAAAATATGTGCATATCTCACAGCAAAGATGCCTAAGAAGTCAAAAGTCGATTAAAAAAGCAGTGAAATATTTATAGGCACACACGAATACCATCCAAAACTTAAACTGACATTGTTTGCTAGACTTGGTTCGTTACCTAACAAAAACTCTCCTTCGCTTCGCTTGCTTCTTCGACATCGTTTACCGGTGTTACCTCACGTGCCAGCTAGTTTTCACGAGAATTATTATGAGAACTGTAAAATTAAAGTTGAAATGAGGAGCGAGCTGAGCACTCCACGGTTTGTGCTGGGTTTGTTTGATAGAATCAAAAAACAGTTTATGATAATACGCAATTTATTAGCACGAAATTAATTCCATATCATAACTAGCTATAACACGTTATGCTCTTTATGAAAAACTGCATGAAAATCAAGAGGAATTTAACTCAAATTATTCATCTACAAACGAGACTACACCTGACGTTCTCTAAATAGACGTGTTTGTTACGCTCTCAGTTTTACAAGGAAAAAAGGCTAAATCAGCCTACTTACAATTTTAAATGAAATAATAAAACCAGGATAATTTATTCATCATAACAAGGCAAAAAGTGTTCCTAATAAATGTTGACTAGAGCCACCAACAACCGCACACAGTGAGAATGGTCTAATGATTTCAAACTTCTCCTCGATTATAACAAGCACCACGATTAATTGGAGAAAAAAGAAATAACGTGGAATGAGATATGCAAACTCTTGTGTAGAATATCAAATTAGCAGTGTTTACCATTGGTGATTGTTTGATCGCGTTTAATTGAGCGACACACGCCTCATTACATATTCATCTCTGGGCCGAGGGAGTCGTGGAAAGCAAAAGGTAAACATTGTACGTTCACTACATTATACTACTTGCGCTAATATATTAGCATATCCACATGGACTCCCATAAGAAAATTATTGAAGTATTAATCAAATTTTAAGATATTTATTCATAACGGTTTAGTTTATGGCAAACGTTTGCACCCGTATCACCCATTCTATTTTGCTCTCTTGGGATTCAGTTTAAGTAAAACTAATGGTCAAGCAAAATCAGCTAATGAAATCAAATCTCAGAAGGATATTCATGTCATCATTTTGATATCCGTCTCTGTCTTGTGTCCTTACGGGACATGACTCTTTTCCCCCCGTCTCAGCTAGAGTTTTTACTTGATTACATTCAACTTTGAATCATTTACGGACTCAGATAGATTGAAAGATGGATTGATTATAAACCATGTTAAATAAAAATGAACGAATGATGATGAAGCTCATGTAAATCGGAGACTCTCAAAATGATAGGCGGATATGGTGATATGAGCACGTACACACAGGAAAAGGAGACTGAAGAATGTGAACTTTATATAAATAGTTTTCTTCTTGAGTGTGCAGAATCAAGGAGAGTCCTGCTATGCCATATCACAATATCAAAAGGCGATAGACAGAGAAAAACTGTTTTTGAAGACTAGCCGACCAGAATACGAAATGAGAAGGACTGTGTAAAAATATTCAACACAAAAAAGTGCCAACAGCAGCAAATCTATGAATCAAAAGGAAGACAACGAACTCTCTGAAAAATTAAATGTTTTAAAACTCTCCAACATAAACGATATTCTTCACAATCGGAGGAGGGAGCGATAGAGAGATGGATGATTTTTTTTCAGTCTCGATCGTCTCTGCAAAAACTTATATGTATGATTGAATTCCTCCTTCTCTGTTGAAATCTATAAATAAATAGAATTGCGATCCAATACGATATGATACATGATATAAGGAAAAATGATGAAGAATGATGGCACATACGAATCCTTTTAAACATCAATTTCTTCGAACTTAACAAGAGTTTATCTTTTCTTCAAAATTACTTACAATAATAACAAGGATTAATAGTGGAGAGGAGAATACAAAAAAATAAATGAAAGCAGTTGAAATAGCCAAAGGATCAAGCAACTGGTTGGCATTCACACATGTATACATCCCCACCATATCATATCATCTCGCAACGTAACGCTCTTGCCAAGTTATTAATGATTTTTGGAGACGATTATTGGCTGATCCATTGATGAGAATGACGATGAAACGAGGTAGAGGATGAGCTGAAGCTGCTCCAAGCTATTTTCAACTGTCTTGGCCCCATCAAAAATATTATTGTTATTATTATTACTATTTCTTTATTTCTTCCTTATTCAATATCTGTGAAAAGTTGAGACGAGGCATAAGTTATAGGATAGCTGAGTCTATGTATTTTCAAGTCATTATCATGTCAAAAGTTCCCTTTTTCATTATTTAGCTCCTAAGTTAAAGACCTCATCATAATATTGTCTAAATGGTGATATTCAAGATGTACGATGAATATCAAGTGGGAAAATAGAATTCTCATCGTTTTTCAATGCATTATCTATACCATTCGCTTCATTTGTTACGTTACGAAACTTTCTACGCCCGAGATGCCGAGTAATATGGTGTATGGCTTTGATTTCTATGCTGTGTCATAAAATTGTGCTTTGTAACATGAGTATGGTAAACATATCGGAACTAATTATTGGAAAAAATCTTTCTTATGAAATAAAAGATGGAACTTATGCGAAGAAGGAGAGTACATCAGCCTCGCTAGAGTGTTGCATATCCACCCTAAATAATTAACCCTTTTTTCTTTGGAAAAGTTTCTCATACAATACAACTTGCACATGTTCGACTTTCGAATGATGATGATGATTGGTGATTATAATGATTACAAAAATTCTTCAGATGCTTAAAACACGCATTTGTTTGTATTTAAAGTATATCAGTTTTCAATTCCGTGTAAGTACTTATAAAAGACATATTAGCTATGTAATACAATGTCATAGCTTTTTCTGTGGAAATGCCTTTTCTTCGAATGAGAATTTTGTGGTTTCATTTATCCATATTAATTCCACATTTAAATACTTTGCTTAGTGAATTCTTTCATGGTATATTTGTAAGTTACAACTCAGCTAGAGCTGCAAGCTTAAGAAAGGCATAATATACGAGAAATTACAGTTGCAGTACACAAAGAAGGGATCATCAATCATCGGATTTATTTTGATTAGATCTTTTTGGGCTGTTCCTCCTCTGCATACATAAAGTTATTGGAATGTTAGCCAGTTGTATTGATGCTTTGTATAACTTACCGAATGGGAATTTAAAATTTAATGTTCGGAAAGGAAAATGTAAGATTTTAAAATGTGATCGAAAGAATTTTTTGAATGAATTTCTAAAACATTTTGAGCTACAAAATTCACTTACCTACAGATAAAATGTATTTGGTAGAAAATCATAATTTAATTGATTCTAAAATTGAAAAGAAAAGGTATTTCCTGGTAAAATTCATCATCAGCGAAAATCACCTGCAATTTGATTTCATGATTTCATCTCTGACAATTCATCAGTGGAAGCTCGAATATTCATGTCAGAGAGAAAGAACTGTACAAGGAATGTTTTCTCTTATCAAAACACAATTTAGCAGAAATACCAACGCCCCAGCCCGTGTTCTACTTGCAGGTCATTCTACCATCCACCCTGCCTAATCTGAATGAATCATTCTCATGTTCGGCTCTAACACGAGGAGCATCATAAGCACAAAACTGAAATTACAATAATAAATGGCAACAACAGCAGAAATTAGCTTCATCTCAAATTCATCAGTGAAGAACGAATTTTGTTTAAAAGGAAGAACAAAGTTCTTTGTGATGATAAGCATAATAGTTTCTCAAGCTGGGGCCAAAGACAACGGTGGTGGTAGCTCCCTATAAAAATTAGTCAACAACAACTAACTCAACTATCAACATTTAATAGTTTGCCAACACACACATTTTGTGTCACTATAAAACAAAGTATTTATGCACAAGATCATTTTTTAGCTAAGCATTTTTTAGGCTTGGTATCCATTTTTTGATTTCTGATTGGATATACACATGGACATGAGCATCATTGTGAAAAGACAAGAACGTATTAGTTCTCTTGAGAGTCCCATTAAGCACAAGTCATCCTCATCAAAAATCAGAATGAAACTCTTGCTTCCTGCTGCTACTACTTACTGTTTGAAGCAGGCTAGGGGCCGCATCTCCATCAACATCATTACTGTACCTATCAGAGCCTTGCCATTCTTGTATTTTATAAAGGCCACATGAGGAAAGATAATCATATATGTAATTTGCTAGATGTCATGAGCCCCGTTTTAGAATATTCCCTTGAAACAATACAATCTTATATATTGATTGATACTTGGTGCTTAACCTTTTAAATCATTTTTTGTACGCTGAGGCAAGTCAAGCTTCTGATTCGCAAAAAAATGTCATGATCATACTTACGATTAGAATCATGAACGCTCCTAACCCCTGACGAGCTACCAGTTCCTTTTGACCAAAGAGGAAAATCCGTAATCCCGTAATGCAGAGGGATTCATAGCCCTAACACCAATCTGCAAGAAAAAGCTATTTAAAAGGAATGGAAAAGGCATTGCTCTTGGCAAAAGTACGATGTAATAGTAAACTCTTCTTTGCAATAAAACTTATTTGAGAGTCGTCAGCGTCTTCTTCCTCATTTCGTAAGCTATTTGTGGCCAATAGAAATATGAGGATGATGATGACGAGACCTCATATTGCTCGGGCACCTTTTCTTTTTATTACTCTACCCACATCCCAGCTCACAATCCTCCTTCAGATCTTCACAACAATGAAAAAGCACTGCTGACTACTGCCATTTATATGCTATTCTTCCCTTTTTTGCCATCAAAGTATTTAGTAGCAGAGGTAAGCTTATGAGCTTCAGCATAAAGCACAAATATGCAATGCCAAGAATAGAAAAATAGAGAAATCCTCCTGTTGAATGTATTATATGGTATATTATCCATGTTCTTCTACTCTTCAGCAAAAATTATGGATTGGATTGAGCATTTGGGACTGACAACTGTAAGATTTAAAAAGTTAAAACATTCTTTCATGTACATACATACATAAAACCAAAGAAAAAAGATGAAAAAGGTGGGGATCACAGTTTGCATTATTCACAGCATCATCAGCAGGAGCTGAGAAGCCGAGTCAATCTGAGGAAGAGAAGAAGAAGTCATTGTGGTCCACAAGAGATTAGATGATTTTAGTATTTAGCGATGCATACATGATTTTTTTCTGTTTCTGTACTCCCCATACATGATGATGATGATGATTGCTACATGATGGTGCTTACCTGAGTTCCTCCTTGTGTGCACAGAACAAAAAACTAAAACAGGGATTTGAATGTACGTTTTTTATGAGAGGTTTATTAATAGTCAAAAATAGGAATGATACGGCCGGTGCACACGAACCCCCTCTTTTTATACTAATGGTGGTAATGGTGTTTCTTGAGAAAAATATCTAATATGCAGGCCAAAACCAAGAGCAGACAAAGATCATACATGCCATCATCATCATCAACATCACCTGCTTTCCAAGAATGCAAGACATGTTGAAACTAAAAACGTTCATGTTCGCATTGTTAGCGTCCATTTTATGTGTGCATCTTTTTCGCAAAGTTTTATTATTGGAAAGCAACAAAAATCTTTGCTGTTATACAAAAAATGTGTGGTAGTATATTCTCATCATCATCATATATCAGGATAATATCATTTTGAAAGACAACCCCTTGTAGTAGGAGCTAAAATTTTGGGTTCCTAACTCTCGTACTTACCAATGTGTTCAAATTCTTGCAAAAATCTACACGGTTGAGATGAGAAATGATGATATTTTTGGTGGGCTTTACCTCCACTTTGGGCTACGTGAGCGTATAACCAATGAAAAAGAGAATAAGCACCTTCCTTTAAGTTTCACTCAAATCCACAACATTTTTTTATCCTCTTGACGTGTGCTGCACTGGTGCTGTTGTTTGATATGATGATGATGATGATGATGTTGATGAGATGCTGACAATGATGATATGAGCCATGGTTCTGTCTAAAGACGGGAATGTCGAGAGGAGGAATATTGCACGATACGTGCTCCTGCTCCTGATCATGATTATAGCAATTCTCGTCTATCAAACATGAAGTTATAAGAACAAAAAGGTGCATTATCTACATGTGTTGTGAATTGCCCTGTCTCAAATTGCATAAACGATAAACGTTACCAAAAATATGAGCTACTCGAGAGAGTCTCGATCGCTCCTGGCTTTAAATCTTATTCACAAGTATATCAAGTATTTTTGTGAATATGACGAACATCAAATCTCGCGTCTTGTTTGTTTCTTTACTTTTTTAACCGAAGAGTACTTTAGTTGCTCCTGCTATTTTCCTAATTTTCTGTAGTAATAGCCCATCATCATCATCATGATTGTACCTGTTAAAGCAAATCAAAAACGCTTCTACATGATACAATCAACCATCTAGTATATTACTGATCATAATCATCATCATCCTCCTCACAACACACATCATCATTATAATGTCATGATTGAATAACATTGAATTTGAATACTGTACACTTTTATGCTCACCAAACTAACGTTGAAACGCTCCATTCCACATTCTAATCCAATACATTATATTGTACTATTTTTACCTCTTGCGCAATAACCAATCAAATATTTTGTGGGAATCGAAAAGAGCGTACGTCGAATCCAAGCCCTACCTGTCAGCTATAAACCCTATTCTTGGGTAGGATAAAATTCTAATAATTTTCTCATTTAAAATTTTTTCAAGAAAGATTTGCATACGATATTGTGTATTATATTAAAGCTTCTTATGCATATTAAATGTGTTTCTGCCGCCCATTCCATTCCTGAGTCTTGATCATCATAATATTATGTGTGTACAATATAATTTTTCTTGATATATTCCATTCTTTTGTTGATTGTGTGGCAAGTGATGAAGGATTGACATGGAACAGCAGGAGGTTGAGTAATTAAAATGAATTTTCGTTTAGGTAACTATAACCAAAATGAAAACATGTGGCTTGGCTTGAGCTCTGAGCTCCCTATGCCACACGATGAATGATGGAAGAAATGGAAACATGCAGATTCTATCCCATTTACTCCCTTTATGTAGGCATGCGTGCAAAGAGTACTAAGCAGATTGATGATGCCATTGGTCCATTATCAATAATCTTTTTTCGTCTTAAATGCATTGTATAAGTTGTAGCTAATCACGAAATAATAATAACATATTGATTGCAACAGCCAACTCTTAATTGAGAAACCCGTTAAAATGTTTTTAGTTAAATATTCTCCTTGAATCTAAAAATTTGTCATGCAAAGCATTTACTTGATGAATAAAAACATACTTAAAGACTCAAGGCAATAGAGATAATAAAATGAGTTAAAATCCCAACGAATCAAAGCAGTTATTTGAGTCGTAACATTTTTTGCCGCAAAGATGATCTAACATATTATAAAGTATTACCCATATATGTTTACACATTATCGACAGCATAATTCTCATCTATAAAATGTCATAAAATATTTCCTTACTTAAGCACTTTATCAACTGTTCTCTCGTTCATATAAAAAAAATAAAGCAATGGAGAGAAACACAAAACCCTATTAAAAGAACCAAACGTAGTAAATATTGGTAATAACCCCCATTGAAACCTTTTTAAACCCCCGACATGGAAATCTATATATTTTTGTTTGAATTGCATTTCTCCCAAAAAAATCCACCAACATGTGGGGAAGGAAAGGGTTGAACCACCCGAAAAATTCTCTATCTGTTTTTGAGTATGTCGTGAAGAGCGAGAAGGCTGAGAATTTTTTATGTACATTTTTAGTCATACCGCGATAGGATTGCATATTATACATATTTATGCATCCCTGTCTCTTCCACGGTTGTATGATGCGATGTCTATTTCTGTATTTTTTAAACCATATGCAATAATAATAATGACACCGAAAAGGAAAAAAGCATGGATATAATGTAAGTACGTATGTATGTGAACTGATGAACAACAACAAAACAGTTTTAAAAAACGAGGAGAACACAAGCGACCGGCCGACCGTTCCTTTTTCCTTCCTTCCACACACAACAAAACAAGGCATAACACACATCATCGAATATGCATAAATATATACTTTTTAGCAGAGAAGAGCAATAAAAATGAGGAGTCCATACATCCGCGGCTTTGCACTCTCCTGCTTCTTTCTCTGTCCAATATTTTTTAATCCTTTTTCCCCAACATTTTTTCTACCAATATTATCATCGAAACTAAAGGACATTATGCAATATGCCGAGTGCCATACAGGGTGTTCCTTGTAATGGGTTGAGAGGGCCTTTTATCCGAGCATTTTGCATTTGGTTGGAAAAATTTGTTTAAAAGTTGAAAAGCATTACGTGAATGGATCAAAGGGTTGTCTTTCTTGATAGTTCATACATGATATTTTTTTGCCCGTGTGTGTAATGCATGCACATAATGTGCTTGTGCATAAGAGCGAGCGAGAGTACAATGCTTTACACTGCATGAAATTTGTTTGCGTACAATAAAGGTTTTCGTCTTGTGCCTCTTTTTATACACTTGTATGATGTGATGCATTACATGTTGTTGAGAGTGACTGAGAGTCTACGAGAATTTCGTCTTGTTAAAGAACACACCACCAGCAGTATCCAAGCTTGAGCCGAGCTGTGAGCAACACTGTACTTGCACTCCTCGCGTACAGTTTTACATACAAAACGTATATTATTATTATTATTATTGTTCAACTCAGTTCTTTCTTACTTCTCCGTAGGAATAAGAGATGTTGATAAAGAAAAGAAGTGAGGAAGCTCAATATACTTTTCCATTGACTATTTTTACTATTACACAGAACATACGACATGGCATAAAAGACTGTGGCACTAAATACACATCATCTTCATCATCATCATAATCTTGCTCATGAATAAAGGGATTTGTGGGAGCTCGTCTTTTTTATCTGCATGGTGTAAGTCAACTACACTCACACTTGCATGATGTGTGTTATGTGATGTGATGTGGAGTACAGATTTTGAGGTGAAAAGGGAAAAATCTGAGATTACCCTCATCATCCCATTTTTTTGTAGAAAGTTGTGTTTTGGGAAAACACGCAAATGCAACCACAACCAACAAGTGCCGAGAGGGAAGTTGAGCAAAGCTTTGTAGTTTTAGTAACTTGATGCGTGTCAGTGCGTCAGGACGGGTTGAGCTGCTCCTTCTCCACATTTATGGAAACGATGTTATATAATACACATGTGGCAATGTTTACATGCTCATGATTGGATTCTTACGAACATTTCGAAACACCAGCATATCACATGCCGATGTTTTGTAAACGATAGTGATTCAAGTGTCTTATGAGGATTTTTCTTCAAATTGTTTTTTGAATTACAAGTCGAACCAGTAACCGGATATGAAAAAGTCAATCGTTTTGCAACATCAAAAAAAGGAAGCTTGACATTTTATGGGTTAACTGCTGGATTTATCCACAAGCGCTTCAAACAATACTTCTTTATTGATTAATATATACAAAGGTTTGGAATTTTTCGTGGCTGCGTGGATCTACCCAAGTTTATAGTTGACATTGACAATCTGTATAGACATTTATAGAAAGTGTGAATTCGTTATAAAAGGCTCTGATTTATGTGAAAGATAGAGAGCAGCCTACAATATAATATTATGACAAATGTGAATGAATGGCACAATAAACTATGAAAAAAGGCTATAACCTTGTGGAAAGGAAGCTATCTAATTGCCTTTTGGGATAACGTGAGACAAGAAAAGCACCACTACCAAAGTACGTCAGTGCGTATCAAAACGTGCCTAAAAACGTGTGTGTGTGTAACTTTGATACAGTAAAACTTGAGAGCAAAGGAGATCTTAATCCGAAACCTATCCATCCACAC
>JAQGAP010002004.1:0-16867 GCA_034697805.1 Orchesella bifasciata | reverse complement strand
GCAAAGTATGAGGTGATGCATCTCCTCAAATTTAAAAACATTTTTAAATGATAAAACTCCTGTCAACAGGTATCATATCACTACACTTGTGCTAACATAATCAGAATCACTCACCACCATCACGTTTTATTTACTGGCTGAAGTTTAATCATTCTATCTGATGCATAAACAATACTACCCTTCTTTCACAGCTTGTACGAGTTTAAATTTGGTCAGTTTCTGTTGTATTATTTCCACATACCTAATACCAGTACTTATGATGTGTATTCAGTACCCAAGAAGGAAAAATTACTTTTTCTGGGTGGCTATATGATATTTGATGGGAAACGCTGTTTGTGCAGTATACAGTGATTGAGGGTATCTACCCAAGTTCCCAGGATCTGGACTGACGTGGACGTGAACTCTACCAAATAACAAATTCTGCTTAAAATGATGCATTTTAACCTGGAAAATGTCAAGCAGTGAGAGAAGAATATTAAATTTTTAATCTGTCATCACATGACAGGTATCATCATAGAAGCGTTTAAAACAAAAGTTTAATTTTTACAAATCCGAGAGTATCAAAGTAATTCTAACTTATTGCTTGTGCTTCATACATAAGTTCTGACATTAACTAGGTGAAGTATGGAAATAACTTTCTTGTACTGTCACTTTAAAGTTGTAAACGTAATTTGTTTCATCGAAAAAATGATTGCGCAGTACATGGGCATTCTATACGTTGTTGGTTTCATAACAGCCGTAGAGACTAACTTTGGACTGCACTTAAGTTGAGAAATAAAAAACTTTATGTTTTGGAAGTCAAGACTTGTTTTTGTTTTGGAGCATAGATATAAAATTTGCACCTACAATCAATGCAGAATACTGATTCAACGAAGAGTCGCAAACACTAACTTTTTATGGAAACTTGCATCTTTGCTACTAATACAACAGAACTGAATAGCTAACATTCTCAGCTTTTGGATAACCACTTCAGAATGCTTCTGGATGAGAAAAGTGTGTTTCATATCATGTGATGAAGTCCCAAAAGTCTGCATGCATCGCTGTCCTCAGATAACTAATTACTAATTAGATGAATAATTAAATCCTGACATCTCTTCGGTTTGTTAAATTTATAATGAGCAAAGGTCAAGAGGAAGTTTTATTACCATTTTCAATGAGAAACAAAAAATACAACTTTCCTAGACCTTCCAAAAAGTACACTGTGGATAATCATTGTCATATCGTTAGTCTGCTTCAAAAATTGTAATTGTTTCATAAAACGCTATCACAGCACTTGTATAATTTGCTCGTGCTGTTGCTGCAGAGAGTCGGGATTCTGCACCTGAATGGATAAGTGTATATAATTTAGTAAACTGAATTGATAAGGTGATAGAAATTGCTGCAATTCAGCTTACCTCTACGAGCTAAGTAATAATACAGGACCCCATCCTCATCATCCCTGTCAGCATGTACGATTCTGGCGGTCTCCTTCCTACCCCGACAGCGCCGATCTGGTTCACAAGCATCCCCTTTCTTCTTGCGTTTTTCCTGGAACTCTGCGACAACCTGTGGGACATCAGCCTTCAGTACTTTCTGCCACACCCTGCATATTAAAACAGTAACTAAGTTAATGAAAATCAAATGCAAGTGAGATTCTAAGTTTTCACGAATTACAGGAAACGAGTAACTAACCATGAATTTTTAGAAGCATGGTGCCCTCTCCACTTCACTAGATATGACACTTTGCCTTTAATAAGCTTCCTGTCAACAATCTTCTCCACGGTAAACTTTTTGACCTTGGGCGTGGAGGTGGCTGAAGCTGGGACAGGAACTTTTTTGCGCGATGGTGCTTTAGCCTATAGACAGTTTGAAAAGCAGTTAAAACTAGTCATCATCACGCTACAGTTTAATCATGTTTTCAATTTAGGATCAAACATACCTGAGACAATTCACCAAATCGCTGGGGTTTTATAGATACCCGTTTCATTGAACGAGGACCAGGACCTCCATCCTCCACTGGCTCTAGTGTACTCTTTCGATTCCCTTGAATCACAGAAGCAGAAGCAGCCCAATTCAGATTACGGCGTGGTACTACTCCTGAAACCAACTTACTCCTGGAAGAAGCGTCCTCCTCCATCACCTCTGCTAAAGCCTCCATCTCTGCCTGAGCCTCTAGTGGGTCACGGGAACAACTTCAACTGATAAGCTAAACCAATTTGATAAGCGTCACATATAGCTTGTAATATATCAATTGAATGCTACTGCAGAGCTGAATATAAACATGCAATCGGGTAGTCAAACAAGGTCAAAGGTCAGGTACTTCCAAATACATATTTGGGATGTGATGTATCATTTGAAAGCAAGTTTCTAAGATTTCATTTATGACAGACAGGTCACAATTTACGTAATGAAATTGTCGAATGGTACATGCATACACCTCGAATTGTCCGGTTTATTTTATAATGCAATGTATTTGGTAACAAAAAAGGGATTCTTGAACTGTCCAACCGCGTAACTGACGAAATCAGTCAATAAATTCCGTTTGACACTGGTTTTCGTGTTAAGCTGACTGCAACCTCAACCTAGCCTGGACCTTTCCACCTCTTTCTAAGGTCCCTTTTAATGACTGTCACCTGCAGAGACTTCAATAACTGCTTATAAAAACACTACCTGTGTGGCAATTGAGCTAGTAATAATAAGCAACACTTTTACCTACCTGAGGTTGCGTTCAAGATTGGAAAGATTAAGTGTGTGTACGTCCTACAAGATGTCTGATGACGCTGATGTCTCCTAATAATTCTCCCTTTTTTACTTCGTTGGTTTGTACCCTTATGTGGCTTTATTTTTCAGTATTATATGGAGTCATCATTTTCCCAAAGAAATAGAGACATACTAAGCTAAGCTCATTGAACGTGATATCACACCATCTTACACTATTTACGATCCCAAATCAAATGGATCACTGATTTTTCATACCTACGTCTATTTTGTCACCTACCTGCACTGCGTCAAAATTCTTGATGGGAATTTGTTTTAAAGTTGTATTTTGTAGTTTGACACACTCCTACAAATGCAGACCCTTTCAAAAACAAGTAACAACCTGCGAAATGACTGAGATGCCAATATTTCTGTACAAAAGTAGAACTACACTTGCTCTCTGCTACTTGGTTTGACTAACACATGTTTTTTTTGTAGAGATGTACGTTACCCCTACGCAAATAGGAATGAATGACAGCTTGATGGATTAGAATTCAGAGCACATAAATCGTTCAAATATGGCATATCGCTACATTTATAAAGCTGATTCTAGATAATCATTTTTTGAAGCCTAACATGCAATTATTTTAGCTGACAAAAAAGTACTTTTGCTGATTGTCTTAGGGCGACTGCATCGTCATAAAATGCGGAAACTACTCTGTTGTAATGTGCACACAACATAAAATACAAAACATTTGCTGGCGCTTTTTATGATCGCGTCCGACGAAGAGGAATCAGTTTTTAAGTGGAACAAAAGCAAAGAATGAAACTTTAAGGTGATTACTAGCCAAGTTACTAACGAGAGCTTTTTGTTGAAATGAATGAATGTTGATATGTTAAAATCGAAATGGCACGAGAATTCGAAATAATCATCGCATCAGCTCCGCGTTTTGTATGTATGAGTCCTAAGTGCATTTTTTACTGAAGACATGTGGCAGCTCATTTTCATGATGTAAAAATATGTGCTACCAAACACGACAGAAAGAAATTCCGGGTCTCAACAATAGTTTGTCTTCTGTACAGGAAAGCAAAGGTAACCAGAGCTGCAATAATATTATGAATGAGGCAAACACGGAGGTCAACTTGTAAATGGATGTGTTATTGTGCACTAATGTAAAAGATTAGGACAGGGTACATTGTAAACGATGACAAATCCCCTAGTTAGATGTGATGTAACTCATATTTCACTTCCTATTTGAAACAGAATCTCAAATCACATCGTCCGTCTGTATTCATACCTCACCTCAGCTCAGCTTTAGCACAGAGAGCAACGCTTGAGTAGTCAATGGACTGAGGTATTGGTAGTTCATCTATGAAGCATGTTGTTTTCTCACTCACTCACTCACGGGCTATATGCCTATCCATCCACTATGAGGCAAAGCGATTTAACTTCACATTTTTACATTGTGTATGCATACCTTAGGTTGGCCGCGTGTCTCGTTTCGAATTTCAAGGCAAGGCATGAGTGAGTGGCACGACTTTAAGCTTTTACAACTACAAGACTTATGCTTCTCACTTTCAAAAACGCGTATTGTACACGAGACAGGTAAATGAATGACGCTACAAATAGGTTGGCATGAGCCATATTATGTTCAACTGGTGGCATTTAGCTCCAGCTTGTGAAACATAATTTTCCAGCTGATCAGGTTTCACCTCATGTGGCACCTTCGTTATACTAAGCACGGTCACCCATTTATCAATGAATACTGAGATCCTTCAGACCTACGATGTGATGCATGTTGGACATTTGTTGGTTTTCATTTCAAACATAATCTAATGTAGCCTGACATTCCAAAATGCTCACTTGAATGAATCTAATCTAAACTTTGCCCATTGGCTGGAATCACCTACCATTCATATTTTGCAGTGCAAGCCTTACTTCCCTTTATGATGTTTTTAATGTTACAGATAACTGCAAAAATTACATCTAATTATAACATATTTCAAGCCTACCAAAATAAAAACGTTTCAAAAACTGTTAAATGCATTAATTCATTCTCAATTGGCAAGAATAAAACCACCCCATTGATTTGAAATGTAAAACAGACTAAACTGTGACAGTTAACAACTTCCCATTGTCACACCTAATGCGTAATTTTTGTCAGTCATAATGTTAAATCTAAAACGTAAATGACGCACAAGCGCTGTGGGTGATCTACGTACCTAAGATGTTATAACATTTATTTGTTGGAAATTAAAATTCAACAACTGTCGTTGACCTCTTGGTATTAGCTTCAACAGCGTGGTAGTATTCTATACCTGCGCAAAAATAACATCTCTTGTTGTTGTTTTCAGAGAACATTAGAGTGTGACAACAACATAAAAGCAAACTACGCACTGCCTAGCCTAACATATTAGATGTATGTCGTACAGCAATTCACCAGATAGCAAGTAGATAAATGTGATGTTTTCCTCAGCTGTTCTATACTTCTGGTAGAAATTGATTATCTTTTATGCAATTAAAATGACATTTTTAAAAGTAACATCACGAAAATCTTACAGTTTTGAGGGAAAGTCTTGAAAGTTCGTAACCCTTCTAATATTTTGCTTACAGTGTGTCGAAAAATGTAACAAAAGTTGCATGAAGTCGTAATATTATCTCCTAATTGTCACGTAACGTCTCATACGGTGCTTTATCAAGAGAGACGATGATTCAATCCAATACTGGGTTAAAGAACAAGAGTGAGGGCTAAGGTTTCTACTTCTACGTATTTTTATGCAAGTTTACTATGAGTACGTTGCTTCTACAGTCTAGCTAGATGCACCAAGCATCAGACACGCACTTGTATTCTCAACTTTACTTTTGAGTAGGGAACTGAAGCTCACTCAACTCACCCTCACCTTGCCTTCCTAGCCGATGCTGTTCACATGCTTTCTTTTGTCAAGCGATGAAAATTGGCTGCTCATTTCCTTGCTAGACCGTCATTTAAAAACTCAGATACGCTTTATGGGAACAGCTAAAATGAATTTATTAATCGTTTTTTGAATTACTAAGAACATTCAAAATATTGGTTTTGAGTTGATTCACACCATCGCTCTGCACCTTCCAACTGTTAGTCATAAAACTATGGACCATAATGTGTTCCTTACAACAATAATATCTCGTTCGCAACAGCATATGCACAATTGCGAGCAAAAAAGGCAACGTTTTATAGAACATGAAGTAATTAAAGTAATACTTTGTAAAACCTGAGTTTTGATAAGACAATCTATCACTACCTGAAATCTATGCGCCAATGCATTTGCCAATCAATTTGGTTTGAGAAGTGCATCAAAAGAACATTTATAAAAACTGCAGCAGTTAAAAGCATGCAATTAAAAGCGTATATCGATAGAAGTTATCAGCATGTAGCGTCTAAAATGAGTTCACTTTCGTTTAAAATGAAATGTAGTAACAGTTGTTCCTATTTTATCTACCCGTTCAAAAAGTACAAAAAGCTCTCTTTGTTGAAGCAGTCCTCATGATGCACTCTGGCATGACGATGGATGTTGAATGCACTTGAATTTGATATTTGACTGATTCCATACTAAAACTAGACTTGAGAAGACCGTGCCAAAGGATAAATATATACATACATAGCCTTGGACTAGGGCACGAGTACAAGTGCATGTTTCTTATGTACACCTCTATGTTTGCTTGCTATTATTACTATAATTATGTATCCATGTAAATGTAAGAAGTAAAGTATAAGAAAAATAATCATTTTCGTTTGTGTACACCATTCCTACTACATACGCGTGCATACAAAAATGTGATCCGGCTTATATCATGAGGTTCCTTCCTCTTTTGTTTACACTTGGCCCTTATCATTACTTAGCATCTTTATTAAAGTGACTAAAACTTCATCAAAATAACAATCTTGGCATCATTGTTTTTCCCTTTTTTAAACGAATATTACTACCAGTCAAAAGCACATGAGAAACAAACAAAAGGCCATGAAAGACGACGTAAATGAGTAAAATGGTCGCATGCAGCAACAGCACCTGCAGCAAGGTACACATTGAAATTGTAACACGTCCACAAATACAATATTTTTAATTATTGTGCAGATACACACCTACACCCTATGGTTACGAAAATACCTAACTATGAGTTGATTTATTGTCAGTTTTACCTACAGGTTGCTACTTATAATTAGAATTATGTTATGTTTGTAGCTAATTTTGCATTAACGTTTTCATATCTGAGCAGAGACCTGCTTCTGTTTAACTACTTCTGGTAATACATTACTGCTCACAAGATGTCCATTTGCAACTGACGTTATGTGAGGTGAGGATACTAAAATACTGCATTGTTACATTCGTAGCAGTGATTTATTCTACCTAAAGTACCTCTCATATCCTTTCACAACATCTGCATCTTGGAAAGAGGAATTTAAGCATATCAAAATTAAATCTTTCTTCCTCTGGTTAATATTAAGTCAATGCCAAAGTGATACCATTGAACTTGATACTTGGCGTTCTTCAATTTTTGTCAGATTGTGCTCAGGGTTTGATGCGTTTTATTCTTGTACTGATGACTACTCACTTCCGATCTGGTGCTCCCTCCCTTCTATTCACTGCACAGATTTTCCACTACTTTGCTCACTTGATGGACACTGAAGACCCTTGAGTACATGAGCTTCTTTCCTTTTGTTCTCCATTGTTAATTTTAAAGATAACATCTTACTTGCTTAGACAACAACTATGCCCTGTAATTATGTATGTACGTATGAATATTTACAAAGATCATCTTCCTCACCATTATTTCAGAAGTAATTGGCAATTTTAATTGCTCAAGATGAAAAAAACATGCCTACATAACCACTACTTTTGTGAGATCTGTGTCCATACTTCTAACTTCCATAGTCCATCCAACTTTTGTCCTCCGCATTCTCATATATCACAGAACAGAACAGGTGCAACAACTATATAATGAATGGAAACAATTTTTGGAAATATGTTCAACTTGCTTCCTTCATCTCGCCCTTTTACAAGGGTAAACCAATATAATTCATTTAATTCAAGAAGTCTTGTTCAGTTTTTGCGTAAGGATATCCGTCCTAAGTACCATGCCAAAAATATCTGCGTTTTAAGGAATTTTCATCCTGTAATTGATTCATGATTAAAAGCGTAATTACTCAAATATTTAATCCTAATGTGGCTGCAGCACAAGTCCAATTTATTCCCCATTAACTGATTATTTATTACTGAATTAATAGAGTTCTACACATTGTTCAGTGTTTATGCCTGTATACTTGTCTATGAATACCTAGATTAAGTTTGTTTCATCAAGGTTATCAATACAACCTTATCATTTACTGATTAAACTCAAAAACTCAAAAAGGGTACTCTATATTCCATTCCAATACCTTACCGTTTCAAGTTCAATGATTAACCATCATCATTTCAACAATCATCGTAAAGATAGAGCGATTCTTGCAATTTATGAAGTCTTGTCGAAAGCCCAATTAAAATTTTATCTGCAGTAAACCTCCTATAATGCAACAAATCCAAATGATTCAAAACTACACGTGCCTTTTTTTAACAGGACTATTTCGCAAATATACAGCTGACTACTGTGCTAAACTACTCACGATTTGTTTGTGGAAAAAGCTTCTAGCACTGCCAAATAGTTTGGTCACTCAAATCTCTTTCAAATGCGGAATAAACTTGAATTTAAATCTAATGTTAACCAGATTACTAACAAAATCTCAGAATACTGGGTTCCCTTATCGTAAACAAATACAACGTGTCATATCCTAGCAAAAAAAAGCGTTCCCCGTGTCCCCATATTGACTTCAACTTGTCAAACTGACAATTAGGTTGTTACATCATCAAAAACACTAGTTATTAATAAAAACATTACATACCTGAGTTTTGGAGTGACAAATACCCAAAAGTCAATTTCTGCTAATGACCAGGAAAATTAAATCAATCGAGGGAAACCTGGACTTCCTTGAAATTGTATGTATGTGCTAAAACAAGAAAGCAAAATCAAAGCAAATCATAACAACCTCACAAATCCAAACACAAATCCATTCAAGCAAGTCGCTGACAAATAGGCCCCAATAGAAGGGTTTGTTGTCATTACTGCTTCTTCCGTAAGCCTGCTACAAAGCCGCGTTTCAATCCTAGATCCAAGATCAACCCCTAGTATGCATTATAGCCGTCATGCCGGTACAGCATACCATGCGCATACAAGTAGTAAAAACCAACCTTTACACAGCAACAAAAGCTGCCTACTACATTCCATGACAGGACATGAGAAGTATTCCATGCATTGCTTTGCCTTTACCTAGTATGAGCTTATTGTTAGCTTACTAAAAAGATGAGAAATGCATGACCAAAAATGTATGGATAAACGTTACGTGTACACAAAATGTAAGCACAGAGATGCATGCGTTATGTAAGCCAACGAGACTGAATAGAACCCTTCAGTAGGTACTTAGAACACAGTATTATTCGCAGCAAGCCAAGTCTTTCGTTTGTTTCCCTACCTGCGTGTCTGCTCTTCTCACACATTCAAGTTACCTGTTGACTTGAGGGATACCAATGAGCAGACAATACAAGCGATGCAGGAGCTCCGCGTTAGCACATAATACAGAAAATGCAGTCTTGGTGGTGTGCATGCGTAATGTTATTGTTACACAGGTAAGCCAGACAGGTTTGCTCTCAGATACATAGAGCAGAGACAACTCACCTGAGCTTCTCAGTTCATCCACTTCCGTGGTTAGAGTCGCACACACAACTTTTCGAGTTAGGCACAAGTAGCACTGTACGCTTTTTGAGCAGAAGCCCTTAGCTCTCGAGTCTCCACTTTCTTTCATGCATGAAACTCACAACCAGTTTGCTTGTGATTCACTATTGCTGGAAGAGTATAAGACATTGTGATCCTTGGAGATAGCCAAGCTTTAGGCTGTAGGCTTGGTTTTTGCATTTGTAGAAACAAAGTTGTAGTAAGGGTACACTGTTGCGAATTCTTAAAGCATATCAGATACTACCTCGCTGAACATTCATTATCATCATCTTAATCAACGACTTAAGTTCCGTTTCCGATGATGAGTTCATCCTCACCATCACTTGTTACATGAGATGATGAGCTCTGTACTAATTTTAACCTTGTTAGGAAAGTGACTCAAAACTATATGGTGTACTTAATTCCTTCCTCACTTCCGAAAAGAAGGCCACCACGATTAAACATACATTTTTTGCACAGTATCACTTAAACAGGTGAACTTGTGAAGTGAAGAACTCCAGCAAAATTACTTAATCAAAAACCTGTAGCAAGTTTGTTGCTATCAACAGAAACTGCAAATCATTACTTAAGACAGTGCTTTGATAGTTGGTGACTGTAACACAACCGTGAAAACTTTTCAAATGTTTAAACTTTAAACAACCGAACAA
The DNA here is from genome assembly GCA_034697805.1 of Orchesella bifasciata. Classification (NCBI taxonomy): domain Eukaryota; kingdom Metazoa; phylum Arthropoda; class Collembola; order Entomobryomorpha; family Orchesellidae; genus Orchesella; species Orchesella bifasciata. The sequence goes on along the minus strand of JAQGAP010002004.1, from coordinate 6,745 downwards.
TTTACTACTGTTAAAGTTTGATTTTCTGACCGTTTGCCACCTCAAATCCAATTCATGAACGGAAACCTAGCGTTTGACCAAATTTCATTCATGGAAGTATGAGTGGGAAAAGTCCAGTTATCGTGTCTTCAGCTCCAGTAGGTGAATTTCAAGAGGTAAGTACCTGCTCTCTCTTAAAATAGACGTAAGCTTTTTTATACATAATATTATGTTTGTACTCTAAATTTCCGTGTTAGCCCAAGCGCTTAAACTTTAGCAATTAACCAATTTAAAACGTGACAATGAAAATGTCAAAAAAGTTGATAATCTCCCTCTCTCAATTAGTTAAACAAGGAACCCCTATCGTCAATGAAGTTGTTTTCAATAGGGTTCAGAAATGGGATATTCTTGTCACTCCTAAATATAATCATGATAATGACACTAAAATACCTAAGCTGAGTTTCGGGGCTAGAGTCACTAATATCCACGTTGGGAACAGACAATGGATGATGAAGCAGTTGTTATCTCATTTTCCCATCATATTCCATATAGTACGCTCACACATTAAATACCATGAAAGAAAAACAAAGCCTCAAGACAAACACTGAACACGTCGTCTCAGCTCCGTTTCTCATGTCATGTTTTTAACCGCTTAGAGAAGATGATCATCTGAGGTCTTTATTTTGTTGCTTGAGGAGCGTAATTAGGTTTGCTCGCTTGCCAGTACCAGAACCGTATCGAAAACCATGCAAGTGAAGGCTCATCCCTGTATCTCATTCCCCCTTTTACCATCATATCACCTTCAGTTCAGCAACAAGCTAATCTCAAGATTCCAAATGACTCAAAAATACACAAGCTCATCCACTTGTGGATAACGCATAAAACAATTTCCCACTATAAACAATTTACATGGCAGGTACGCGTACGGAGAGTGCAGACAGACAGAAACAATGAGTGGAGGGTACACTGAGGGCAGACGTAAACACAATTTGTACTGAATTGTTACATCTAGTTAAGTACATCTCGCTGTAATAAAGATAAGATGTCCAGGAGAACGGATGATGGTGGTTCTCTGTTCGATGAATTGCTATTGATTAGCCCACACAATATAGAGCTTTACGGGCTGCTCTTGTATTTTAAAATTCAATATTGTCGTAACTAGTTCGGTTATCTCAATCCATGTGGAGGGGAAACAAGTTAGGAGAGCAGGGATTTTATGTTATTTTCTTCAAAATCCTCTTCAATGTTGATAATTATGGAAATGAAGAGGGTAATCTAATTTTCAAGTTCTGAATCCTATCTGAGCTGGCACATTGATAGTCACTAGGAATTATCTTACTATACATATGAATATACGTATATGCTTTAGCTGCTTTTGGATTCATGTGAGCATTTCATTGATGCGTATTAATAATGACCGTATCCATACACCTGTGCTGTGAGGTTCATGGGCGATTCGTGGTGACCAACGTAAACATTATTGCCCGTGTTTTATGTTCAGTGTTCATGGAAGACTGTGCCTTAACTATTTTGAATTGGGAATACTTGTTGAAAGGTCATACCCGTTAATTTCTCAGCACTTGGTGACAGCCACATAAAAGAGGGATATTTCCCAGTTAAAAAGCGAAAGAGGTTGTAAAAAACCTCATCTCTCCCCGGTGGTAATGATCATATAAGCATATAAAGTGGGTACTAAAGATGCTAGTCTTTTGAAGATACTTGAATATTTGAGAAGGTCGCAGTAGTCCATATTCCACCTAATGGCCCTTACCGTCTTGCTTGTATACTACACACTATATTAAAGCAATCACACAGAGTACGCAGTAACAAAATTTTAGGAAAGATTCCTGTGGTTTCTCAAGTCATTTTAGAGACTAAAGTCAAATTTCTCCAAGCTCGTTTTCAGTTTTGATATTATTTTACAAAGTTTGGATAGAGGAAGAATATATAATATATTCTTATTTACCAGAAACTCACATTTGAATCACTTGTTCTCTTGGCTGTTCAAGCTCCTGTGCAAGCTCAACACTTTACTCCCTGCTGGGTCTTAAGTACGACGGCTGTCTTAGCTTCTGAAATGATATATTGAGGAGGGTAGAAAAATTTATTTGTAAGTGTGGAAACTAATATGTGATGAAATACGTTCTATCCAGCGTCCAGTCGTATAACTCGTTAATTTTAATGCAGGCCACAAATACATATATGTACAAATTTATTGTTGTAAACGTAAGCGTTTCAAAAAAAATCAAGAGGTTTATCTCATAGGTCAGTATTCCACCTGAAGGTACATTATTACTAGCAGTTTCGTAAATTTTTCCGTAACTCAAGTACCATTGCAATCATAAAATTGCCTATTGTCCAGTATATACAACACTGCACTACGATACTTTTTTGTTTCATATTGCAAAAAATATATTTCAGGTAAATTTTTTGTGTACCTCCATCCAATTTTCCTTGTTGTTCCGCCACAACACAGTTGTAAATATTTATTTGGTGACATCAACCAATCTATGAATGCACCTTTAGCTTATATATATAATCGTGTGCCATTACGCTAGCAAATTTACTGACTCCATTTTTTGCAGTTTTTTGACTATCTGGTGCAATAAAAATCCTATTGTCGGCAAGAAACATTACTGTGCTGAAGATATTTGGAGTGTAGATACATAAACGTTAGCGTATTTAGTATTATGCTACCTTTTGGTCACAAAAAGGTAGGTAATCAAATCAATGCGTTCCCTTTCGTTTTGTTTGTAAATAGCTTTCTGATACACACCAGTACAGGCGAATATTCGGGCAAAGTATTATATCTTACAAATAATTCTTTTCCTTCATAAAATACAGCATCACATCATAGTCATATTTAGTTGCATAAAAAATGTTATGATTCTTACCTTACAACCTGTGAACATGCGGTTCTCTCACTACTGACGTTCTATGTGGATAGTTGACCAGATTTTCCTAAGGAATTGAGAATATTTTTTGATGTCAAACAGACGCACTCGATTGCACTAGTTTAAGACCATTTCAACGCTTATCACTTTCATTAAAATGTTAATTATCGATGACAAGAGTATTTGCAGGTTTTCAGTTTAAAACATTGACAGCAAGATAATGGCTGCTTATTTGTTTTGTTAAAGTTATAAATTGTTAGTGACTGAATAATTTTTAGTTATACACTTCAGTCAATCTAATGAATTTAAATGATGGAGCAGGTCATGTCATTCCATTTCTTCCAGATAAATGATGTTAGCAGCAAAGTGGAAAATTTAGAGTACCTAATCAATTTTGAAGATGACGATGATGTTTGAAATTGAATCTTCGAGTTAGGTTAGTTACGATGAATTACGAGGGTAAATAGTAAAATGGAATGACATGACGTTTGACTTTTTGTTGCCTTTTTCCATCATGCTGCACAATTGGGAAGTTGTTTTCATTTCAGGTGTATACCAAAATGATTGGTTTGAAACAAGAACAAGCACAAAGGTGATCATGTTCCAATAGGTCCCAAAAAGGAATCTTCATCATGCTCGTAACAACTCTCGCTCATACACACTCACCTGTTAAAATGATGTGTACAGAAATACAACTCATAACTTATAACAATTCAAGAATCTTGTTTTTGAACCCTACTCTTTCACCTCTGGTGTTGTACGAAAAAAAAATTCCGACCATTTATGAAATGTTTTTTCTCTGCTTTTCTGTCTGTTCTCTTAGCAGGCTGTTATTTACAGGGCCACCTTTATCTATAACTACAAGAACAAAATTCTAATGTATTTTTATTCTAAATGATGGCATGCTGTTATATCAGAGACACGTATTAAACCTAATGTAAAACGTTCAATGTTCAAACTCAACCCTTGGTTTTCATGAACAGAAATTGAATTCTTTACATTTTGACTCTAACATCTTTAAGGTATGCAACTTGTTGCTCAATTTATGAAATGGAATATTTCTGTTTCACCTTATTTCTACGTAGTTACTGACATCACTATTTTTAAAAAATTCACTACGCAGTTACCAGCTGTTGCTTAGAGATGATGCTGACAATGTTGGAGGTCAAATATTGATCTGGAAGAACAGATGATATATTTGCTATGTATTTGGTTCTGATTTAGTGCAAGAGCGAAATCTTGATTTATCAATAACAAATTTGCAAAAAGGGGACCTTCAGCACGTGATTTCTTGTGTTAATTGCTATGATAAAATTATTTCACCCTTGGTTACTACTTCAAAGGCTTTTCAAACGGGATTCTATTTTAAATATTAGCGTTGTTAATCTGTTTAGTATCTGTTTAGTCCTTCAAGTAAAAGTATTACGTATAAGTATGTAGGTCACTAAAATAAATTGGCATATGAAAATGTTTTGAACTAATATACAATACTCTATCATTCATTCATAATTACATTAGTGCAAATCTGTTTATCAAACGGTTTGGTGTGTGTCCTTTGACAGACCTATGAAAACATGGCTTTTGTTATACTACATGTCCATTTATATCAGCCACTCGTGCAAATCGAAAAAACAACAACATCATATATATATCTATCGCTTTTAGCTTTTGTCGCCGCTCTTCTCCACCCTTAAACTATTTATTTACACACCCTTTTTATGCAATGCACACTTAAAACTTGTTGTCTGTTTTCTGAACACACAGATTAACCTAGTCATTTGCCAGTTGGACGTAACAATAGTAGTCTTTATGAACATAGTCGTATTGTTAAATCAGTTGATATAATGTGCTTAACTCGGCTTAGACCTTCAATGAGATTTTTGGCATTTGGTTTCTGTACTTACTAACACACCGCTCAGGATACGGATCATTGAAGTCAATATTTATGTACCGTATTCAAAGTTTAAGCTTATTTATTTCTTCCGTTCCAGTTTCTCCTGGTACTAAATTTTATCTATGTGGAAGATTAGAAATCACTTTCTTAATTCCTGGTACTCCATTCTTTTCCGTTGAAACTTCCCGTTTATTTTTCGCGTTTACTCAAAAATATTTGTTTTTAAGGATCTCTTCAAATAGTTTAAAATATCAGTTTTGACTAAAAATTTATGTATTACTTATACCTTATGATCATCCAAAACTACAAGTATTTATACTAACAGAGGAATCACTAAAATCAACAACTGACTTTAGGTTATTTCACAGGAAACATTTCCCGAACTAAGTTCATTGTACAGGAAGTCTTGTGTTGACGTTTCAGTTCTCAGTCAATGCTAATATAATGTTGTCATGTCAGTTTTAGCTCACATATATGGGAACAACCTACAAATTAATTCTTTATGTAACCAATAATGACTTCTACAACCTTAACTGTAATCGGGTAAACACAATCTTTTGTCACGACCCAATCCTTTAACATCTGACACATTGGTGTTTGGTGATATTAGATGGGATTACGTGCTGGGATACAAATGTAGTACAAATTTAATACCGAAATGGAGAATCGTATCGATTGCACTTGATGACAAGGAAATATTATGTACAAACAGTCATGCTTATAGAGTCATCCAACTGATTGTTTTGTAGATGTCTTCTTCTTGTTTATAAAAGTCGTATCCAGTTGTACACGCATTATTTCCGATTTTGTTAGCGATAAAGTGCGAAAATTTGCTACAGTAAACTTGTGACAAGGCTTGTGCATGTTTTCATGCTTGATTCCTGTGATGCATCTCTGAGCATCTTGTCATATTGTTGTACTGCTGATCTTTCAAGCTTGAGATGCAGAGGAAGGTCATACAACCTATTCTTTTAGTGCAGTCACGAGATCCTTTAGTTAAACTACAACCATCTACATATTTTTGTGAGTTACTAAGAGAATCCTCATATCAACAGGTTGATATTTACTACGATTCAATTTTTGTACATGAAATTGCATGATCGAGACAGACAGAAGAGAGGAGAGATAGAAAAAATTGAATCAAGTATTGTCATATTTTTGTACACATGCATAATGCTCATTGTGTGCCATTCCAGGAGGTGATGAGTGGACTATCACGGTTGTGATTTCAATTTATTTCTTTGTTGTTGGAATTTGTGCTATGGTTATCTTCATTATTATGACTCATTATCATATTAAACCATGAGAGACCTTGCCTTTGACTTTGAGCATCTAACAGCCAAAAATAATAAAACCTTTTTGTAGCTTAAAAAATTACACTTTGCATATTATTTTTAGACTGCCTCTTTACACTCTGCTCTCGCTTCCGTATTTTTCCTCCTTTGCTGTCCCCATGCATGCCGAGCTTTGCATTGTGCATATTATAATGCAGAGTTATTTACTGTGAACGATTTGCTAATACAGGCACGGCTGCACACGGTGTTTGGTGGCCAAATTGGAACATTGGAGGCATATTGGTTTAATATGTGTATCGCATTGGAGGAGTACACTACAATCAAAATGTACATTAAAAAATTTACGCTGTCGTTTACTCAGTTCCTACCAATAGATATAAAGATGAACCTTAACAATTTTTTAAAGCTTTTTATGGTTCTACATGAATCATGGCATATGCTGTGCATATAGCTAGTATCCCAATCGCCCCTTCATAGGTAAATTGCATTAGGAGGAAGCTTCGACAATAAAACTAGGATTTATTTGTAGCTCTTTAAAATCGTTTTATTATTTTTGAGTGAAGAATACAATGGATTTGTAATGGTTCGCTGTAGACGATTCAGGTTTAGCCAAGGTCAGTGTGATCATCTGCTACTGCTATCAATTTTGTTGAATGTGACGCTAACGATATAAACCCGATTCA